>VDFB02086081.1:5063177-5090218 GCA_007258455.2 Sequoia sempervirens
TTCTTTTCTCTAATGGGGTTATGTAGGAAATAGATTAAGAATGTGGGTATGATGCATTATTTCCTAACATTCAGGTTGCAATCCATTCCCTGTGTCATAGTGGATGGCATACTTTTGAAAAAGGATCTAAATGGGGTCCTATTAAGATGCATAGAGATAGATTAGGTCAGTAGACTATTAGAAAAATTCCATGATGGTCCTCTAGTCATTTTTTTGCAAGGACTACTACTGCTAGGGTTATGAGGGCTAGATACTATTGGCCAACCCTATTTAATGATGCTCAAAAGTGGGTAATAAATTGCAAAAAATGTGGTTTCTTCTTTCGAAAGAAAAGTTTGGATGCCCTACCCCTCCATCTCATTCAGGTTGATTAGTCATTCATGCAATGGGGGCTAGATTTTATTAGCACGGTAAATCCACCATCAAGTGTGGGACATAAATGGAGTTTGGTAGCCACAAACTACTTCATCAGGTGGATAGAGGTAGTTTCCCTAAAGGATGCCACTGATGCTTCAATTTTGGAATTCCTTGATGGAATTGTTACAAGGTTTGCTACCCCTTCCACCATCATCTCTGATAATGCTAATATTTTTGTTAGTGCCCAAATTATTGATTACGTAGTCAAGAATGGTATATATTTAAAAACCTCATCTAATTATTAACCTTAGTGTAATGGCCTAGTTGATTCTACAAATAAGAATCTCAGCGGGATTATCAAAAGGACCATTGAGGATAAGCAAAGAGTCTGGCATAGAAAACTAAAAACAACCCTTTGGGCATATAGAATAACTTCTAAAAGAGCAATGGGAAAATTTCCTTTCATGCTAGCTTATGGAAGGGAAGCAAGGTTACCATTATCATTGGAGTTTCCTTCTCTTGAGTTAGCACGTTAGTTAGAATTGGAATAAAATGATGATATGATAGTGAATTTGGTTGAGCTAATGGAGTTAGAAGAAGCTGGGAGCAAATCCATGTAATTCTTGGAGACTCATCAAGAATAGGTCAAAAGAAATTTTGATAAGAAAGTTGTCTATAGAGTGTTTTAAGAAGGAGATTTAGCGTTGAAGTGGGATGCTAATAGAGCCAAAGCTAGAAGACACGCCAAGTTGTATGCTATCTAGAGTGGCCCATATATCATTACTAGCTATAAGGAGGCCAATGAATTTCATATGTCTAAGGTGGATGGCAAGGCTCTTCCAGTATTAGTTAATGTGATTCATCTCAAACCTTATTTCTGAAAGGCTCTAAGTTTTATGTATATATTAGTTGTTTTTATTTTCAAGAAGTGTTCTTACACACCTTGCATTCTCTTTAAGGGAATGTATGGTTGTAGTTTTCTTTCTTTCCTCCAAGTGCAAATTGCACATGTTTTTATTTTATTTTGGGAGACATAGTTGCTGTTCAAAAATTATCTTATGACTCTATGCCCTATAGTCTGATCAGGCCTTTAGATTCCATGATTAGCAAAAAATCATCCCACATAAATCACAAAAAATGTTGTCACTTTATGCTACCTAGTGTTACTTGCAAAATTTTATCTTTGTGGAATTTTTGTCTTTTGAAATGTTGAATAAGCCTTTAAATGTGCAAGGAGGAGTGTGAAAATAATGTATTAGGGTTCTTAAACCCTATTCTATGTTCAAAACTACATGTTTGAATGAAAAACCTTATGCTTTTCTTATAATCCTTCATTGATAGCTTACTCTAGTTACCCATATTTTAAGTGGCATCTTATGGGTCCTTATCCCATGTCTTGACCAACCCCATTTCCCAAGACTACCACATAGACCCATCACTCATTTATACTCTATCCCAAATTATTAAAATCTTAAGTCTAAGTCCCCACATATGGTCTATGGCCCCATCTTTCCCTAAGAACATCTTTAAAATAACTATTTTGCACATGCTTAATTGAATCTCTTAAGTGCTAAGAGCTTGGCCCCACTTAGGACACATTTCTAGCTATTAGTGTAGAGCATACCCTCTTCACAATGTGTTTCCTTACTTCTAGCACATAGCATAAATGCATCAAGAAGTATTTATAAAATTGGGCTATGTGTCATCATATTACTACAATGCACTTCCTCTTTAGAGTGAATTTTTATAAAGCAAGTGAATAAAATAAATGTGTCAGGCCAAGATGAATGATATGAAGAAAATTGGTAGCTTCGCATTACAATGTGCTTTCTTGTCAGAGTGCAATATGAGACGAGTGCATTGCAAAACTACCCTAGGCAGGTTATCAAGATAGGTGTCATCATGATATTGTAATGCTAAGTTCCTTCAGAGAACATTTTTATGAGTTGAGTACATTGCAAAACTATGCTAGGTGGGGTGCATGGGATGTCAACATGTTTCATGATCTGATCATAGCACAAGGATTCTTTAGAGTGAAATTTCTATCATCAAGCACATAGAAAGAATGCATTGAGCGGTGGAGGTAGCAGATGCTGACACATGTCCATGTCTCCTTCCAACATGTTTTTTCTTTGTAGTGAATTTTCTCTTCCCCAACACAAATCAAGAATGCACTGAGAAATATAGGCATAAATGAGGGATGTGTGTCAGCTTCAAATTATAGCACATTTTCTATTCCTTGATGTAGAAGAAAAATGTGCTATATGGCAAGCAACTATAACACATATTTTTAGAAGGCAAGTATTCTCCCAAAAGTGCACTAATACAAGGGTGAATAAAAATTAAGGGTTGCATGGTCACTTCCTATTAAGGTGCATGTTTCCTTCACATCTCATTTTCACCAAAATGTAATGTTTAATGTTTTGCATTAGTCTTTGGGAACATGTTGATCGTCCAATGATACATCCTCTAGATTGGTGAATAGGATTTAAACCTCTAGTAAGAACTGGCGTGATTGTTGATTGTGGTTGATCAATGGTCAAAATTCAAATTTCTCAAAGGTTAAGCATGCCATTTCATGGGAGAACTTGCAGCAATGACCGAGCAACAATTTTAGCTACCAGGATCAAACTTTCTCACTATAGGGATTGTCCTTCATAGTTTTCCATGCAAAAGCAGCACCCATGCCTCTTTATGTATGGAAAAGACATTTTTTTTGTTGTAGACTAGATTTCATGGCATATTTTTTGGGAGTTATCTACTCTACACTTATAGAAAATTTAATGCAAAGACATGGCATATGTGTCAAGGATATCCAACCCTATCTTCAACACAAAATTTGATGGCCAACGCCTCTACCCTCAATCTAATTTTTTTTTTTGTTGACTTCTAACCCTAGTAGGGTTAGAATTTTATCTAGAGCCATCTCAATTATGCCTAAACTATAAAGGAAAGCATTGTATGCATTTTTAGGATTTCTTCCTCTAGCTCCTCCAGGGTTTTTCTCTGGTAGAGAATGCTTTTTTTGTATTCTACAACTATAAATATTTCTTCTAAGTTGTATGTTAATGAAATTTAAATATCATCACTATTATATTTTTCATTATTGTGTAGACCTTCTTTTCCTTCATGTTTGAGAGAGTGCTTTGGTCATTTTATTAATACATGGTTTTTTTTGAAGTAGGAAGAAACACATTTCTATCTTGGTGTATCACCTCCCATTTCCCTTTTCATGCATTCATTCTCTCCCATTTTCCATGATAGTTGTTAGAGTAGGGTAGTAGTAGGATTTCATGTGTTGGGTTGGACCAACACATTTGCACTTGGATCAAAAGAGGAAGTCAACCTTTTCCCAAGAATCGACCTCAACTTGCAAGGTCCCACACCTTGAGGTCATTTCAATTGTGTCATTAGAATGGTGAGGCTATGTTTAGTAGGGTGCAATTTTATGTGACAATAGATATCAAAGATGCCATGGATCAAATTGACATCCCAAAAAATCAAGTAACAAGCATGATGAAGGAGAAAGCTTCAATATCTTTGTAAGATTAGAAAATATACATTATGTTGAACAATTCGAATAACTGAGAGGGAAGGTGAATTAGTTATTATAAAAAAAAATTATTGACTTTAATTAATCCAAATCAAACTTAAATCAAATAGATATTAATGAAAATGAAAGCACAAAAGAACACCATGTATAATGAACACCAGAATTTATGTGGAAACCCAAGAAGGTTAAAACCATGGAGAATAATAATTCTCAATTATAAAGCATCGGTTAAGGTGACATCCGTTAAGGTGATTTTTATAAAGGCTCACTACCAAGTTGCTCACTGTAGGGTGGCTCACTGTCGGTTGGGATCACTGCTAACAATTATAGCCAAAGATACAAAAAGGGCTCACTTCCAAAAGAGAAAGGCTCACTACCTATAGAAAATGGCTCACTGCAAATAGAAGAATGATGAAAGGAAATCCACCACTGAAAGAACTGTCACCAACAACACCAGATAGAATCTTATTGTTTGTTGCCTCTGGTCATACACTTTTGCACACTTCACAATGTCTGGATATTCATATTCGCATTCATCACACTTTCTTGCATTGAACAAAAACATCTTATAATTATACCATTCCAAGCCTTCATAATCTCTCAAGTCGACAAAACACCAGGGATAAATTTAAGAAACCCCCCCCCTTGGTGAAGGTGTAAAATCCTGGCGAATCTTTCCTTTTATTTGAAAAAAAATATTAATTTTCCTGGTGAATTATGCACATTTTTTAAAAAAATTGTAAAATCTTGGTGAATCTTAATGAATAATTGGTAAAAATAATAATCACAGTGCAAAATCCTAGCGAATAATCACTAAAAATATTAATTACAACGGTGAATCTCTCCTTTTAAAATTTTCTAATGATTGTTGATTTACAATAGCAATATAAAATCAACAAATTAAATTGTGCCACGTGTTGACACATCACTCGTCCATTTCCTTTGACTATCACACCAAACTGTTGGTCATTCCTTATGGTCTCCACCAAGACACGCGTACACCACTTGTGCAATTCTGGAGAATCAAGATGGGAATCTACAATATTCACAACAAGTCTCTCAATTTTTTTTTAAATATTTAACTCCCAACCTCCAAGTGATCCCCACATCCGTTGGCATCCAAGTCACTACCGTACGCGGTCGTCACCATCCACGTGGAGTAGTCCCACCATCCATTGACTTGTTGCCTAGTTAGGGAAACCACAAACTTCACAACTTCCAGTTAGAGGTTACGAAACTCCAAGATGTTGTGACAACAAAGAAGATCGACCAGTAGGGAAGTTAAGAAACTTCTGAACACTACAACAAGGTTCCAAGGTTAGAGAAGTCAGCGATCCCTCGACCAACACACTATTTCCTAGTTTCAAACATTGAGAACCCCACGACATAGGTTACAAGGTTCAAGTTTGCATGATAGGCTGACAATGAAGACCATTGATTAGATTTTTAATCGAATGGTTGCAGGTTGATTCTGCAACCTAATACACATGTACCTTTTAAAAGGCTTGTTGAGGCCCAAAATTTTATTTTGGCCGCACGATTAGGTTTAATCATGTGGACCAAAACAAATTTTGGGCCTCAACAAGCCTTTTAAAAGGAATGTGCGTATTAGGGCACATAATCAACTTGTAGCCTTCTAATTAAAAAGATAATCGGTGATTCGATGACAATAAATAAAAACCCTATTCAAGGCTAAAGTATCCCTAAAATTAAATGCTAATTTATTATTGTGGTGATATTGCCCCAAAATTAATCGTAGTAATATAATATTACTGGTGAATTTAATTAATATTTGTAATTATAGTATAAACTATTGGTGAATCGGTTCCAATGATGCATCGTTTACAAAGGCGAATTAATTGAGACTATTTTTTTTTTTTGTAAAAACCTGGTGATTCAACATCCTTTTTAGCTTGTACTATTAGCCATTTCTGGAAGTCCCGATTTCAATTATTCACCATTTGGTGAATATTCACCACTAAAATTTTCCCTGCCAAACAAAATTTCAAAATTCCTAAGTTGGCCAAGCACAATTTGAAATAGGTCACCAAAAAAAAATTCCCGTGGTGGAGAGGAATGAAACATGGAACAAACATAGCCTCCTCACTCAAATAAACATGCTACATGATATCTGAAACCAAAGAGTAAGATATACACGTTACAATGCAAACCATGTGTTGGAGCACATTAACCAACTGCCAAATCTATCTAAACCCAAAAGAATGTATCTTATTATGTTACAATAGGAATGTGACCAGAGTAGATACAACCAAAAATAGATCTTTACAGCAAAATATCTGGAACCAAGCTGAATCCAAATCACCAAGACACCAAACAAAACTTTGGTCAAACAACCAAGATATGTTGATATCAATGAAAACCATTAATGACAACAAGCAATCAACATCATCTCAACACATTCCGACAATCTCCCCCTTTGTCATTGATGGCAACATTCATTAATAACAAACCAACCAACTCAATTTCAACATCAAGGACCATCTTATCTTCTTTTCTTCTCCCCCTTTGACATCAAAGACAAAGGGAAAAACTCCCCCTAAAAAATTTACTCTGCTCCCCCTCTAAGGAAGCCACCAAGCATTGATCCAGATAAAAATGAACATATAATACCCTGAACCAATGCACACCCTGGTGCATGTTATTGTAGATTAGGAGGGGGAAGAACCCCTAACTTCTGCCAGATAAACTCAAAGGTATCTTTGCTCAACAGTTTTGTTAAAATATTTGAAATCTACTCTTTCGTAGGTACATATTCAAGTCTGACCTCATTCTCCAATACCTTAGACTCCCTCAAGAAATGATATCTAATGGATATATTTTTTATTCTGGAATGTTGTACCAAATTCTTGGAAATTTTTATTTCACTGGTATTATCACACATAATTGAGATAGGTTCATCAAATGATATGCCAATTGTTGGCAAAACAAGGACAAACAACTGAGAGGGGGGTGAATCGGTTGTTACAAAAATTTAAATTTTCTAACTTAACTTAACCTTAATCTTATATTTGATGAATAAGAAATTAGCCAAAAGCAATTAACACATCAGAGAGACAAAAAACACCAAGATTTTTACGTGGAAACCTTGTTAGGGAAAAAACCACGGTGGATGTTAGTCCACAAGATTATACTCTGCTAAAAGTATAATGAAAAATAACAAGGGGAATGCACATGCATTTAGGCTCATTTCCTAAAGCTCACTGATCAATTACAAAAGGGGCTTATTGCCAAATAGAGTCGGATTAAAAATATGAAGGGTATGAACTGAGAAAATAGCTTCTGCACAAGCCTAATTATAGTTCCAATTAAGCTCAACAATTCTTCACACTTTGCACAAATTTCTTCACACTCTGCTCTGCAATCGAATGATATTCACATATACACACAAGGGAGCACACGAAGCATCATATTCATCAATGAACTAATCACCCTTATATATCCACTACATCAGATTCCATTACAACTTCATCGGCCAGGAAAATAAAATATATTTGCAATGTCGGCCTAGATTTACAAATAAATTTTTAATGTGAATCCACCAAGGTTGGAACAACATAGTGGAGATCCAAATTAACATCTCCAATACTAAAAATATTTTAATTAATTTCACCTCAAAGATCCACAACATTCTACTACCAACATTTCGGCCAAAAACATGAAAAATTGAACATGCGCAAAAAAAAATTTCAACCACGAGCTCACCGATTAATGTGGACGTACCACAAAGATAGAGAATGATCTAGAGACATTTGAGAGCACCAAGAAACAATAGAGAAAAATCCGCACCATCCGAGATAACCAGAATCACACAATCTTCATTCAGGAACACTGACAAAGACCAGCAAAACACTGTTAGACCACAACATACTCAAAACGTCACGCGGACCTCTGAAACTTCCGGTAGATGATCTAGATAAACTCAACAATAAAACCTTTAATCCACATCAACTAATCTTCAATGTACATAACAAAGCACCTTCATGACTTGTACAGTTCCACATGAAACCTAGAACACTTCCTTTTACAAATTTCTCAATATCCTTGACATATACAACCTCTAGTACACCAAATGCTAATAGTGTTGACATCAATGACAACTACATATCAGCAACACATCCACAACATCCAACAATCTCCCCCTTTGGCATTGATGGCAACACATAATGTGAAAAATACCATCAACCTAACAAATTGACTTCCTCTGCACTTCTCCTCTTGAAAAATATTTTTCACATTACACTTCTCCCCCTTTGACATCAATGGAAAAGGTAACAATGACCTTTCCATACACACGCTCTGAACCACATATTTTCACATTTGACTACTCCCCCTAAGTAGAAGCCACAGAAACATCAATCTGGATCAAAATATAGCAATGAAGCTCACAGATTGATTCAATAAGATGCATCATTTAGTTCTTATTAGGAGGGGTAATTACCCCTAGAATTCCTCTGAGAGACTCAAAAGTATCCTTCAGCAAAGGCTTACTAAATATATCTACAATTTGTTCTTTGGTAGGCACATACTCCAGTCTGACTTCTTTCTCATTCACTTTCTCCCTCAAGAAATGAAACTTGATTGATATATGTTTAGTCTTAGAGTGTAGTACTTGATTCCTTGAGATATTTATTGCACTTGATTTGTCGCATTATATGGAAATAGGATTTATATATCACCCTGATATCTCTCAGCATCTATTTCATTCATATCACTTGAGTACAATTATTAGCAACAACAATGTATTCTGCTTCAGCAGTAGATAGAGAAATTGAGTTTTTCTTTTTACTCAACCAAGATATTAGCTTCTTCCCTAGGAAGAAGGCACCACCACTAGTACTTTTCCTGTCATCTACATCACCAACCCAATCCACATCAGTGTATGCACACAAAGTGAGATCATCATCCTTTGGATACCAAAGTCCAAAGTCAATTGTTCCTTTTAGATATCTGAAAATTCTTTTACAGCAGTCACATGTTATTCCTTTGGATCAGCCTGGAATTTGGAAACCATACATACATCATTCATAATGTTTGGTCTAGTCTGAGTCAAGTAGAGCAATCCACCGATCATTGATCTATATTTGGTTTGATTTTCCTTTGGAGAATCATAATTTTATGTCAACTTACATCCGGTCACCATGGGAGTACCAACAGGTTTGGAGTCATCCATTCCAAACTTCTTCAGCAGTTCTTTCACATATTTGGACTGAGATATGAAAATCCCCTAGTCCAATTGTGTAATTTGAAATCCTAGAAAGAACTTCATCTCACCTATCATGCTCATCTCAAATTCACTCTTCATCTCATCAACAAACTTCATACATAGATTTTCATCACCTCCAAAAATGGCGTCTTCAACAAAAAATTCTATAATCAACTCCTTATTGTGATCTAACTTGAAATATAAGTTGCTATCAATAGTACCTTTACTGAATCCAAGCTTTAGTAGATATTTGTCCAATCTAGCATACTAGGCTCTAGGGGCTTGCTTAAGTCCATATAGAGCTTTCTTCAATCTGCAAACCATATCTCCCTTATCTGTAAGTTGAAATCCATCCGACTGTTCAATGCACACTTCTTCTTCTAGTTCTCCATTCAAAAATGTAGACTTCACATCCATTTGATAAACTTTATAATTTTTGTGTGCAGCATAAGCAAGAAATAATCTCACAGCTTCAATTCTAGCTACAGGGGAAAAAGTTTCTTCAAAATCAATACCTTCCATTTGAGAATAACCTTTACATACCAGTCTTGCTTTATTCTGAACCACTTCACCTTCTTCATTCAGGTTGTTTCTAAATAACCAATTAGTACCAATCACATTTTTGTCTTTAGGCCTAGGAATCAGTAGCCATGTGTCATTCTTCTCAATCTATGTCAGCTCTTCCTTCATAGCTTCCAAAAAGTGTTCATCTTGACAAGCTTCAGTGACACTCTTAGGTTCAATCTTGGAAATCAAACAATATTCTACATTTTTTCTTCTAGTTTGCACTCCTTTACTCTTATCTCCTATGATTTGACTTTCAAAATGATTTAGCTTTACATGTCTTGGAGTTTTGGGACTTACTTGGACTTCTAACTCTTCTGATCTTTACTTGCACTTGTCTATGCTTCTGTACTTGTCTGAGCTTCCTGACTGGCTTGATTTACCAGAACAAATTGAGGTTGCTTCATTGAAACATATGGAATAATCTGAAGAAGATTCATTGTTTGAGTGTTCTTTCCTTGGCTTGAGTTGTCTTCATCTGAATCATAACTGCATTGTTTGGATGATTTGACAGAGTCGTCATCAACTTTTACATTTGCAATCTCAACCATCTTTCTCAGTATTTTTTTATAGCACCGGTAGGCCTTGCTCTTAGTGGAGTAACCTAGGAAGGTCCCTTCATCGCTTCTAGCATAAAATTTCCCTATATCATCTCTCCTAATATAACACTTTCTTCCAAATATCTTAAAATACTTGACAGTACGTTTGTGACCAAACCATAACTCATAAGGGGTCTTACTAGAATTTCCATTCACATTTACCCAGTTCAAGGTATACACAAAAGTGCTTACCGATTCACTCCAGTACATCTGAGACACATTTCCTTCCATCATCATGGTTCTGGAAGCATCCAAAACCGTTCTATTCTTTCTCTCTGCAACTCCATTCTGTTGAGGGGTTCGGGGAGCAGATAATTGTCTTTTAATTCCATGTTCTTCACAATAAGAGTTGAACTCCTTAGAAATGAACTCACCACCTTTGTCAGATCTCAGGCACTTGATTTTCAGACCTTTCTCATTTTCTGCCATAGCCTTGAAACTTTTGAACTTCTCCAATGCTTCACATTTTTCGCTTAAAAAGGAAACCCAAATCCTTCTAGAGTAATCATCAATAACCAGCATAAAATACCTTTCTCCATGAATACTTTTGACTCTAGAGGGACCAAAAAGGTCAGTGTGTAGCAGCTCCAGCAAATTATTTGAATGAAACTGTTTGCTCTAGAATGAGACCTTAGTTTGTTTACCCATCTGACATTCCTTGCAGATTACATTAGCAGGATTCACTAATCTAGACAGATCTCTTACCGCTTGAGTAGAACTTATCTTGATAATGTTGTCAAAGTTTACATGACACAATCTCCTATGCCACAACCAACTTTCATCTACTTGAGCAATTAAACAACTTCCACTAGCAGTATTTAGGTGAAAATATTACCTTTTGTTTGCTTGCTTGTTGCAATCATGTTCCTGAAACTTTCACATATCTTGCATCTTCCATCTTTGAACTGAAGATCATATCCCTTGTGAACCATCTGTCCAACACTCAACAAGTTGTGCTTTAATCCTTCAACATAGACGACATCATTAGTGTTGCCCTTACCACCAAGGCAAATAGATCCTCTACCACGAATCACACCAGCATTGTTATCTCCAAATATTACAACCCCACCATCATACTTCTCTAGACTCACAAATTTTCTTTTATCACCAGTCATATGATGTGAGCATTCACTATCGATGACCCATTCATCTTTTTCTTCAACTTGAGCTGCAAGAGATTTTTCATCTTTAGTAGATTCAGTAGCCCTGGGATTATCTTCAATGGTAGCAATGAAAGCCCAATCATCTTCTTTACCATTATCTTTATCAAACTCATCATCAGTCACTTCTTCTTCAACAAAGTATCATCTCTTTGGGAATCTAGACTTCTTAGGCTTAGATCTAGGAACTCTTTCAAGACATCTTGATGCAAAATGACCTATTTTACTGCATGAAAAACATTTAATAGGTAATACTTCTTCATACTTACCTTTTCTTCTCCCTTCTTGCTTTGCAATTAGTGCTTCCAGTTCTTCTACCTCTCTTTCTTTATCTTCAAGTTTTTTCAATTCTTCATCATACTTGGATATCCTTTTGGAACTCTCTCCTAGACTATATCATTTCCTGTTACTTCCGGATACAGTAGCCTTGAATGCGGATTCAATCTTTGATGTAGATTCACCAAATTCACTTATCTCAAAGGTAGCAAGCTTCCCGATCAATGTATCTCTTGTCATCTTGTTTACTGATCTAAACTCTTCAATAGCATGAACCTTCATTTTGTAGGAGGGAGGCAAGGATCTGAGTACTTTAGCCACAATTTCATCCTCATCCACATAACCACTGACACATTTAATTCCCATCACTATCTCATTTACTCTCTGCATAAAAGAAGTGATATTTTCATCTTCACCTGTGCATCTCCTTCATACAAGGTTTCTAGTTTCGTCCAAACCTCATGAGTTGTCTGCAGACCTACCACATTAGCCATCTTTGAATCCGTTAGGGCACTCACCAAAGCTTCAATGGCCCTAATATTACTTTCATCATGTTTGATCTCATCAGTAGTAGAGGGGCCATTATGAGGAATAGTATATGGATCTCTTGTGATATTCTAGAAGGTTTCACCAATACACCTTAAATGAAATTGCACCCTAATCTTCCATAGTGAATAGTTAGTGCCATCAAATCTAGGACTATCCTTCTTGAATGTTGCCATCTTAGATCACCTCAAGCTATTAGACTTCTTCAGAGGAATGGGCTCTAATACCAATTGTTGGTAGAACAAGGACAAACAACTTAGAGTGGGGAGGTGAATCAGTTGTTACAAAAATTTAAACTTTTCTAACTTAACTTAACCTTAATCTCAGATCTGATGAATAAGCAATTAACACATCAGAGAGACAAAGAACACCAAATTTTTTATGTGGAAACCCTATTAGGGGAAAATCCATGGTGGATGTTAGTCCATAAGATTATACTCTGCTACAAGTATAATGGAAAATAAAAAGGAGAGTGCACATGCATTCAAGCACATTGCCTAGAGCTCACTGCTCAATTAAAAAAGGGACTCACTGCCCAATAGAGTTGGATTAAAAATCCAGAGGGTATGAATTGACAAAATAGCTTCTGCACAAGCCTAATTACAGTTCCAATTAAGCTCAAAACTTCTTTACACTTCACACAAATTTCTTCACACTTTTCTCTTCAATCGAATGATATCTGCACACATGGGAGCACACAAAGCATCATCTTCATCAATGAACTAATCACCCTTATATATCCACTACATCAGATTCCATTACAACTTTGTCAGCCAAGAAAATAAAATATATTTACAATGTCGGCCCAGATTTACAAATAAAATTTTAATACGAATCATCAAGGTCGACCACAGCATAGTGGAGACCTAAATTAACATCTCCAATATGAAAATATTTTAATTAATTTCACCTCAAAGATCCACAACACGCTACTACCAACATCTCAGCTAGAAACATGAAAAATCCCAACATGCGCAAGAAAAGATCTTCAACCACAAGCTCACCAATTAATGTAGACATACCACAAAGATAGAGAATTGTTGATGGTCCAAATGGCACAACAACATGCAAACAGAATATTACTACTCTGTTTCTCCTGAAAGAGAAAGGTAACACATGGAAATCTAACTCCCAAGGTCTTGGTAAGATTATGCTGATTTCACTCAATGGTTGATGTGACTATAATGTTCAAGGGGCCTGCTGGTGTTGAGCTTCTGGATTGTCATAAGATCAAACATTAAACCTACTTTAACCGAGGGTTTTAAAGAAACAAAAAAAAGATAGATTAAAGCTTTGGAACTGAAGAGAATGTTAATTCATCCAAGCAATCAGACTTGTTGCCTTCCAAGGAATTAATTCATCCAAGCAATTAGACTTGTTTCCTTCCAAGGAATTCCTAAACTAAAAATGCAGAATAAAATCAACTTGTAATTAATACACAGTTTCATTCATTCATAGTGCGAATTTCAACAGCAGATTGTAAATAATCATTTAAATAGAACATAAGATAAAATTCCATTCCTTGAAAGCTTTCCAAATCAAATAATCAACCCAAGATAAATACCATTCTGGAGAACAATATGAAGTAGATTTAAATTTGGCTACTTCTACTATTGGTGAAATAGATAAACAACATTTACAAATCTGGCACAATCACCAATGTACAGAAAACCCATGTCTTCAAATCATCTCCATCTACACTAAGAAAATTTGACAGATACATCTACTTCCTTCTACTCTCGAGTTTCTCTACCTTCTAACCCTAACTTGCTAATTCTTAACCAAGAAAAATCTCTCTACGTGTCTTTAAAATTTATGTCTCCTCCTCTAAAATCTATCTCTCCTAAAGTGTATCTTCTTTTTTTCAAAGAGGCAAAAAAATGGCACATATACACGTGCCTTCAAAATATCAGCCCCATTTTAGGGTTTACAATATATGTCAGTTTGTAGCAGAGTCAGCCTTAGAAGTGATTGAATAAAGTCAAGGATTTATTTAATGCACATACCCTACTCATGTCGGTGAGAGATCACTCCAGGGATGGCCTTTCAGATCTTTTGCAACCATCGCATTAACTCACAGCCCTCGTGTCCACCATTAAGACTTACGCATTTCGCCCTCAACCTCGAAAACTGATCCATAGATTGGCTTGGATGTCCCAGGGGTATTGTCATTCATGTCCACCTACTTCAGCCAGTGGACGTCCCATCCGTCATTAAGACTCGCGACCTCCCATTTTCACGTTTTCCTCTCGGCCTAGAACCTTCGTGGGGTGACTTCCCTGAAAAAATAACATTAGATGCTCCTGACCTGCTTTAATCTTGCCAAACAATGCCTTCATCAGTCCTCTAAAGCATAGAAAATATCATCATTCATCCTACCTTTCATATATCTCTCATTCAATTATACTCAGCAAAAAAGGAACTCAACTCTGGCGGAGGCGGAACCAAATCTGAACCAGAGAAATACTTACCTTCAAAACTGGCGGGGGCAGAGCCAAGATGAAACTGAAACTAGGATTGGGGTCGGAACGGGGGCCAAACACAAACCATTCGCTAACTTCACATTCATTGCACCATTCCGGCTTTGACCCCGCAAAAGCAAAAGATGCGAAAACCAAAACCCAACCAACCGACCAAGTGATCAGAGCCGGAGGAAAAACGAAGCGAACACAGAGGAACTGGGACTAGAACTAAATCCAGCCCTGAAACTTTTCAAAGTTTCAGGTTCGGATTCCGTCCCGATCCCGCCTCCGACAAAACTCAAAAAGATGACGAAGAATAAGACGAGAAGGAAGAAAAAGAAAGGGAGAAAGTACCCCATGACAAAACATAAGGAACAAAGGAAAAAAGAACAAGATAGGCGGAACCGAGACCAGAACGAAATTGGAACCTGAAACTTAGAAAAGTTCTAGAGTTCAGATTCGGTCCTGGTTCCACGTCCGCCAGAACAAAACAAAAAATTCCCAAGGAAAAAAAAAGAAAATTCCTAAGGCACGGGACACGAAACCAAAGGAAAACGACTAAAAAATAGGAGAAAAGGACCAACCCAAATGTTATTCGAAACAACCAACGAAGAAGAAACAAAAAAAAGAAAAGCAGAGTTGGAGTCAGAATGGAGACCGAACCAGAGATGCTGAAAGAGCTCAATGTTCGGATTTAGCTCCGGACCCGGCTTTGACACAACAAGAGACAAACTTAGGAGGAAAATGAAAGAACTCCTAAGACCCAACCAAACAATCAAAGGCGATGGAAACAAAAGAAAAGGGGGACCCATTTTGTTCCAAAGTAAAATAAAATGCGATGGTTATGCAAGGAATAAAAAATGGTGACTCGGTTGGGAAAATGGTTTACCCATTTTTAAGATATTAAAAAATTTAATCATCCCAAAACTTATAACTTATGAGACATGCTAACTTAAGTGTGATCAGCATATTTAAGTAAAGTTGAGCTAGAATCTCAAATGTAAGACCAACATAAACCACTGCCTGAATCTGAGTGTGTGCATGCTTATAGTGCATCCTTCTTTATTTGAGCTTTCTCCACACCTAAACAACTGTATCTACGATTCAAGCTACATGGGTTGAGTCCTTCAACTATCGTGCAATAGAATCCTGGGTATTGCTCTATTTCCAGCCAGGCATCCATAGCCCCGACGGAGATGCTTGAATTACCCACTTAGTATTGAGTTTTCCTTTATTTTAATGCTTCTCTTTTTTTTTTCTTTTTTACCTCTTTTATAGGCCTTGTGAAAATTCTTTTCAAAAACTTCCTCAATACAAAAGAATTTTAAAAGTCTGAAATGTGGGTTGAGAACTACAGTGGATCCTATGATAGTCTTGGGGAAACATATTTTTCACTTGAATCGAAGATATAATTACCCAAAGATGAATAGGCACGTCATAGTCGGATGTTTTATCTATTTTTTGATAGATTTCAATGATAGTTTAGGAGGTTATCCACAATACACCTTACTCCTAGTAGCCTTCAGACTCATGCTAAAATGACCATAAGGTATGAATTTTAGACAAAATCTTTTGACATATATGCCTAAAAATGCCTAAACCAATTTCTCTCCTAGTGCCTACAGTATTCTTTGAATAACAACCCCAATGTTTTAAGATGGAAAGAAAAGAGGATCCCCAAAGAATAAAACAAAACAAACACAAAGGAAGAAAAGAAAAGAAAAGGAAGGAAGAAACAAAAAATAAAAAAAGAGCAAAAGCAAAGAACCAGTAATTACACGAAATACATATATACACTCAATAAATTTAAAAACTCAAACCTTTACGAGCTGAAGTAATGCTTGAGAAACTGCCCATTGACTGGTAATGGAACAGGTTCTCCTGTCAAGGTACGCAAACGAAAAGCGTTCTCACCCAAGATCTCGGCTACTTGATATGGACCTAGCCAAAGTCTATCAAATTTCTAGTGATCACCCTTTTTCTCCTTATCCTTGTCCCACATCAACACCAGATCTGAGATTCTGAATGCCTTAATCTTAGCTCTCTTGTCAAACCAATGTTTGAAAATGGCCTGATGTTTGAAAAACTATTGTAGAGCAATGTCTCTCTGTTCTTCCATATTCAAAAGGTTGCTTAGTCTTACCTCAATCCGGTCATCCCTTGTATAAAACTCCTACATGAACTTAAGAATAGGTATCTGTAAGTGTATGGGGAAAACTGGATCTTGGCCATAGACTAACTTGAAAGGGGAACTTCCTAGGGCAACTTTAATATGGGTTCGATATGCCCATAAGGAAAATCTTAACTAGGTATGTCAGCCCCTAGGATTACTTTCAAGTAACTTCTTTATCACTTCTAACAGATTCTTGTTAGTAGATTCCGATACGCCATTTCCCAGAGGATAGTAATTAGAGGAATACTTCAAGATAATTCTATGTTCATAAGCCCATTGTATAAATTCAATAGATGAAAAGGCAGGGCCATTGTCACATACTAGGGAAAATGGCACTCCAAACCTAGTGACTATTTTCAGTAAGAAATTTGATAACCACCTCAGTGGTGTTGTTCCTACATGGTTGTGCCTCAGTCCAACAGGTGCAATATTCTATAGCAGTCAGGATGAACTTGTGTCCTGCAGAAGAATTAGGATTAATAACCCCAACAAAATCCAGTGCCCATTGGGCAAATGGTCTTACCTCATATACTGGTTGTAGAGGCATTGTTGAATTACACTCCTTTGATACAAAAGTATGACATGTATGGCATGTCCGGACGTGTTGATGTGCATCCTTCAACACATGGGGCCACTAATATCCTGACCTGAGGATTTGATGGGCCAAAGAATCTGCTGATCCGTGTCCTGTACCATGCCTACCATGAAATTTAGTCATGGCATGTTTGGCTTCTTGTTGATCTAGACACCGTAGGTACACCCCCTCATAATTTCTTCTGTAAAGAGCCCCTCCTTTGAGCATGTAATGAGAACTCTTCATCCTCAGCGCCCTTCTCTGGGTAGCATTCATCCCATTTGGGCATCTGTTATTGAGAAGGAAGAAGATCAAATTAGCATACCATGGGTCCTTGGTAAATGAGTGCATAGTATATTGCTGACAGGTGATATTCTTGTCAACATCTGCCATGGCCCTTGATAAAACTTGTCCTCATACAAGTTTCATTGGATGGATTTCTAAATCATACTCTTGTAGGATAGCCATCCATTTTCCTCTCCTTTCCCCTAATTCACTTTGCATAAGGAGAGACTTGATCACTGGATCAGGCACTATAGAAATAACTTGGCTTCTCAAGATGTAATGCCTAAATTTTTTTACTGCTTGTACCAATGCAAAGGCCTATTTTTCCAAGGGTGGGTATCTCACTTCTGCATTCTTGAATGGCGAGCTCATGAAGGCAATTGGCCTTTCATCTCCTTCACCTCTATGCTATGTTAGGACTGATGCACATGAATGATTAGATGCAAATGAATAATTATAAAAGGGCTTTAGGTAATCTGAGTTGGTCAAGACCGGTGCCTCAGATATTGATTGCTTAATTTGTGAAAATGCAGATCTAGCCTCATTGCTCCATTCAATTTCAGCATCTTTCTTCATCATCTCATTGAGGGGTTTGACAATTTTTGCAAACCCTGTTATGAACTTCCTTATGAAATTAATCCTCCTGAAGAAAGACCTCATCTCATTTTTACTACCTGGCATCGTCAATTTCAAAATGGCCTCAACCCTATCAGGATCTATGGATATTCCCTTTTCTGATATCACATGCCCTAACAGTTTCCCTTCAGAAACTCCAAAGACACACTTCTTGGGATTAAGAGATAATCCATAGCTAATACATCTTTTAAGGACCTTGGCTAAATCAGTAGCATGATCCTCTCTCTTCTTGAATTTTTTTTTCAAGTCATCCATATATATAATAATTCACTTACTTATCAAATCCTTAAAAGACACATCCATTGCACGTTGAAAGGTAGCTCCAGCGTTAATGAGGCCAAATGGCATGCATCGATAGGAAAATGTCCCCCATTTTGTAGTGAAGGCAGTCTTCATCCTGTCTTCATGGCTGACCAACACTTGGTTATACCTAGAATAGCCATTTAAGAATGACATCATCTGGGATCCATTAATAGTTTGTAACACCTCATCAAGAGAAGGAAGTGGATAGTTGTCCTTTGAGGCTTTGTTCAGGTTTCTGAAGTCAACACACAACCTGATCTCCCCACTTTTCTTACGCACTGGAACTAGATTGGAAACCCACGTGGAGTGCCTTACTGGGAAGATGATTCTTGCTGATAAAATTTTTTGCACTTCCTTCTGCATCAATGGTTCAATCAAGGCATTGACCGGGCGTTGTCTTTGATGAAAGGGATTGGATTTTGGTTTCAACGGTATTGTGTGTGTGATCATAGAGGTGTCAAAAGTCTTCAAATCTTCATAGCTCCAGGAAATTGCCACAATATCTTCTTTTAACACCCTAATTATCTCACTTCTGATCTCCTCGGGGAAGGTCTTACCTATAAGGACACTTCTTTCGGGACCCGAATAAGCCAAATTAGTAGATTTGTACCTTCCTCCTTCACTTTGCGTTGGCACCCTCTCCCGAGCCCGAGGATCAGAATCAAATATCCTTTCCAAGGCTACCATCCCCTTAGGGATGTTGTTACTCTTTAAATTCATTACTCCTCCTATATCACATCCTTCAGGGTCCCATTCTCCCTGATCTCTATCCAATTCATCTATGATCTGCCCTTCAAAGACACCGGAACTTGTCAAGAAGGAAAGTATGTGTTGGTCATCCTCAAAGACTTGAAAATTCTTAACATTATTAGGGAATGCTAGGATTGAAACTAGCTCAACTGAAAATCTTTTCAATTTGGAATCCTGCATAGGCTCCAAAGTACTAGCAGTAACTGCCAAAGCATCTACAATCTGATTTTTCTCCCTAGGAATCAAAGTAATTCTGAAAGCATCAAAGTCCTTGATCAAATTCCAAACCCTATTTCTATAAGTAGCCAATCTTTTATCATGGCAAGTATATTGGCTGCGGACTTGTTTGATAATAACTTTAGAGTCCCCCATCACCATAAGAGATGTGACCTTCTTATGATGGGAAAACATTAAGCCCCTAGCAAGTGCTTCATACTTTGCCACGTTGTTTGTGCAACCAAACTGTAGCCTATAGGAGGCAAAGAAAGTATTCCCTTTTGGATTGGTTAATTCCATCCCTGCTCCACATCCTGATTTGGACTTAGAGCCATTAAATTTTAGACTCCATAATTGATCTAGGGTTGGGGTATCTTTCTTTATATGGCCTATAGTCTTTTGCTTGGCAGAAGTATATGACAGCTCAGACTAGAGCTGATCATCAGTATTTGAAAATGACTGGGGGCATAGTTCATCTGGAGATTCCTTTGAATTGAAAATTTGTTCAGGAAGTGATTCTTGAACCTCCTCTTGAGTCAGGTCATGATTTAGTACCTTTGTTGCCAATCCCCTGGGTGTTGGAAGTGTTTCCATAGTAGGTGCAATTGGAAAAAACTGAGATTCCTCAGCCCCTAGTTGTAATTCAGAACACAGAACCTGAGTTTGCTCGAGTTGAGAAGATGATTCCCTCTAAGCAAAGCAGGCTCTTGTAAGGATGGTTGCATCCTTCGCTTGACATGGAAACTCATTGATAGGGGCCTGGGGTTGACACTCACTAGTTTCTTCTACTGAGGAGACATGTTTCAAGATATCTACACAAGATTGGCAAGTTAACTCAGAATGATTCTGGTAATGAACCCTACACCAGTTAGGAAGTAGGAGACTGCACATATCAACCTCCTCTCCTAGTACCAGCCTATCCTATTGTAATTTCGTTATTAGGACTTGCTGATTAACAGTAATCATTGGGTCATTTTTCTCTGAGATGGGTGAGCCATCAGAATGAAGTACTAAAAAATTCATGACCTCCTCCTACTTATAAACTCCTATCTCAGTTTCGAAATAGGCTACTTCATTGGGGAAGTCATATTCAGTAATCATATGTTTGAGCCTGGGCTCACTTTCAATTCTAATCTGGGTTGCTATCCCTTTCCAGGGCAGCCACATGTGTGAGAAATCCAAAGACAAATATCCACCTAGACTTTTCATCAAGTCTCTACTTAAGAGCATCCCATAGGTTTCTAGGATATCTGCAATTTTGATATCCACATAAGTTTGGATCCTTGGATCAGATCCAATCTGTACATGGATATTTTTTAGCTCTCCTACCACGTTAACTTCTGTTTTGTCTAACTGGATAACCTTTTTATTTGTCTGGAGCGGGCTCAGACCTAATTTCCTACAAATGGAAAATGGCATAACATTCCCCGAAGCCCCAGAATCCAGCAGACAGCTATGTAAATTCTTTCCAAAAATTCTCATACTTAGCAAGAAAGGTGGAGTACCAGTCTTACCTTAATAGAGAGTTGCATTCATCTCATTAGCAGGAGTCACCTTTTCTCTTCCCTTTGACCTATCTGCTTCCCCCAAGGCTTTCAACAAGATTTCCTTTTGAGCGGGGCACCATTTCAAAATATCAAAGAAAGACATTGAAGTCTTCTGCCTCTGCATTTCTGTAATGAAATCAAATTTTGAATCATTCCTAAGTTGATATTTAGGATTTGAAGATGAATTAACTTTGTTCTAAGAATCTGATGGTCCCTTTGGTGGTGGTGGATTATTATCCACATTTTGATTTGGCGGGACCATATTATTAGGAGGGGCGGAGGTTGTGAATGGCCCTCTATTCTGATTTCTAAGGAAATGACCTCCCTTGGTTTGGAAAGCTTGGGCATCATACACCTCTTCTACTACTTCATTTTCTTCTTGGTTGGGAAATGGAAGCTCTTCCTCAAAGATATCATATGCCAGGGCAGTATCCATTGAACCACTAGATTTGTTGGATGCACCCTGGAATGGAGCATCAACTTGAGCTATCTTAACCAATTTCTCCATTTCTAGGAAATTTACCTCAGAATGAACCGTTGTATCATGTAGTCTACACCAATTAGTCATGAGGTCTGCCACATTGGTAGTGTGTGGCCTTTCGTCTCCTGTTTGATAATTGTGATAAAAATCCTCCATTATTGGGTCTAGTAGTCCATGACCTATTGTTGTTAGGCCTCTGATTGTATCCTCTATTCTGATTTTGATAGTTTTGATTAGAGGAGTTTTGGTTCTGGAAATTCATATTGACGTTCTGGTTGGCATTGTAATTTTGATTGGAATTTTGGTTCAGATAGCCAACCTGGTTAGAATAGCCTCCCCGACTCTGAAAACCTTGGTTATGGTTGTGAGGGGGATTCTGTCTAAGTTGAGCCATGTCATTAGACATCTGAGAGAGTTTCTTTTTGAGAGTCTCCATCTCATTGGTCAGTTGGAGAGTCTTTTCATTTTCTACATTCTTCACAGCAAAAGATTGATTAACTAAACTTGATCCTCTAGCTTGATTTTGGTAATTTTGATTTTGTTGGGAGGAATCCTAGGGACCATTGTTAAAAAATGGAATGGGAGGTGAAGCTTGGAACTCAGAGATGGGTCTGTATTGGGAATGGGACATCCCTGGGACCGTATTGAATAGAGGGGGTTGATTGGACATTGGGTATCCTAAAGGAGGGAGAACTCCTCCTAGACTCCCAGATTGCAGACTGATTTGTTGTTGCAATTGAATGGCGAGATGATATACCTTAGCCAAAGAGTTAGTTTCATTAGGACAATATGTCCTTTTTAAGAACAAGCCAATCAAAGGGTCCATATCCCTTAAGTATGCCAAGATGGCAATGTTCTCAGCCACTAGGTAAGGATCCTGCAACCTTCGGTACATTCTCTGGAACCTAGTGTTGAATAGAGGGAGTGGTTCATGATGTTCTTTTCTTATGGTGGAAAACTAGTGGTAAAGGATAGCAGGGGCTACGTAAATCCTGAATTGATTGATAAAAGCGTTCTCCAAATCCGTCCAACCCAGAACCGATCCTTGGGGTAAGTTTAGGTACCAATTGTATGCCATGTCTCCCAACGAATAGGGAAACAGTCTACACACGTCTTGGTGAGCCACCTGAGCATGGGTACAAGCATCCTTAAATGCCTGTATATGTTCCTCGGCACTTCTTGACTCCCCATGGATGTACTTAGGATAGAACCTCTCTGGGTTCTTTGGGAGATCATGTATACCTCAAGGGATAGTCCCCAATGGTGAAGGGTTATTAACGAAGTAAGCCATTGGTGGCGGTGGTGGGGGTTGAGCTAGTTGTTCGATGGACTGAACCAACTGTAATGGAACTTGAGATGGATTTGGTGGTGGATTGACAAGTATCCACTGGGGTATTGGTGAAAAGCCCGGTGGAGTGAGGGGAGCTAATAAGGGTGGTATGATGGTTGCCCCAGTCTTGTGAATCTTGTGTCTTGTTGGGGTCTTGAGTTCTATCAAAGGTGGTGGGTTCTCAGTTGATCGAAGAAATCTATGGGACTTCTCTGGTGAGAAAGACCCAATATTATCCAGCTTGCTCTTCTGGGCCCTCCTTCTAGTGCCAATCCTGTTGATGGTCCAAATGGCACAACAACATGCAAACAAAATATTACTACTCTGTTTCTCCTAAAAGAGAAAGATAACACATGGAAATCTAACTCCCAAGGCCCTGGTAAGATTATGCTAATTTCACTCAATGGTTGATGTGACTATAATGTTCAAGGGGCCTGCTGGTGTTGAGCTTCTGAATTGTCATAAGATCAAACATTAAACCTACTTTAACCGGGGGTTTTAAAGAAATAGAAAAAAGATAGATTAAAGCTTTGGAAGTGAAGAGAATGTTAATTCATCCAAGCAATTAGACTTGTTGCCTTCCAAGGAATTCCTAAACTAAAACTGTAGAATAAAATCAACTTGTAATTAATACACAGTTTCATTCATTCACAGTGCAAATTTCAACAGCAAATTGTAAATCATCATTTAAACAAAACATAAGATAAAATTCCATTCCTTGAAAGCTTTCCAAATCAAATAATCAACCCAAGATAAATACCATTCTGGAGCACAATATGAAGTAGATTTAAATATGGCTGCTTCTACTATTGGTGAAACAGATAAACAACATTTACAAATCTGGCACAATCACCAGTGTACAGAAAACCCATGTCTTCAAATCATCTCCTTCTACACTAAGAAAATTTAACAGATACATCTACTTCCTTCTACTCTCGAGTTTCTCTACCTTCTAACCCTAACTTGCTAATTCTTAACCAAGAAAAATCTCTCTATGTGTGTCTCTTTAAAATTTATGTCTCCTCCTCTAAAATCTATCTCTCCTAAAGTTTATCTGCTTTTTTTCAAAGAGGCAAAAAAATGGCATATATACACGTGCCTTCAAAATATCAGCCTCATTTTAGGGTTTACAATATATGTTGGTTTACAGTAGAGTCAGCCCTAGAAGCATTTGAATAAAGTCAAGGATGTATTTAATGCACATACCCTACTCATGTAGGTGAAAGATCGCTCCAGGGATGGCCTTTCAGATCTTTTGCAACCATCGCATTAACTTGCAACCCTCGTGTCCACCATTAGGACTTTACGCGTTTCGCCCTTGACCTCGAAAACTACTCCGCAGAGTGGCTTGGATGTCCTAGGGGTATTGTTGTTCATGTCCACCTACTTTGGCTAGTGGACATCACGTCTGTCATTAAGACTCGCGACCTCCCCTTTTCACGTTTTCCTCTCGGCCTAGAACCTTCGCGTGGTAACTTCCCTGAAAAACAACATCAGATGCTCCCAACCTGCTTTAATCCTACAAAACAATGTCTTCATCAATCCTCTAAAGCATAGAAAATATCATCATTCATCCTACCTTTCATATATATCTCATTCAATTATACTCAACAAAAAAGAAACTCAACTCTGGCGGAGGCGAAACCAAATCCGAACCAAAGAAATACTTACCTTCAAAACTAGCGGGGGCAGAGCCAAGATGAAACCGGAACCAGGACCGGGGTCGGAATGGGGGCCAAACACAAACCATTCGCTAACTTCACATTCATCACACCATTCCAGCTTTGACTCCGCAAAAGAAAAATACACAAAAACCAAAACCCGACCAACCGACCAAGTGATTAGAGTTGGAGGAAAAACAAAGCGAACCTGGCAGAACCGGGACCAGAACTAAATCCGACCCTAAAACTTTTCAAAGTTTCAGGTTCAGATTCCATCCCAATCCTGCCTCCGAAAAAACTGAAAAAGACGACAAAGAACAAGATGAGAAGGAAGAAAAGAAAGGGAGAAAGCACCCCATGACAAAACATAAGGAACAAAGGCAAAAAGAACAAGACATGTGGAACCGGGACCAGAACGGAATCCGAACTTGAAACTTAGAAAAGTTCCAGAGTTCGGATTCGGTCTCGGTTCCGCATTTGATGGAACAAAACCGAAAACACCCAAGGAAAAAAAATAAAAATTCCTAAGGCACAGGACACGAAACCAAAGGAAAACAACCAACAAATAGGAGAAAAGGACCAACCCAAATGTTAGTCAAAACAACCAACGAAGAAGAAACAAAAAAAAGAAAAGAGGAGTCAGAGTCGAAATGGAGACCGAACCAGAAACGTTGAAAGAGCTCAATGTTTAGATTTAGCTCCAGACCTGGCTCCGACAGAACAAGAGACAGACTTAGGAGGAAAACGAAAGAACTCCTAAGACCCAACCAAACAATCAAAGGCAATGAAAACAAAAGAAAAGGGGGACCCATTTTGTTCCAAAGTAAAATAAAATGGAGTGGTTATGCAAGGCATAACAAGAATGATCTAGAGACATCTGAGAGCACCAAGAAACAATAGAGAAACATCCACACCATCCGAGATAACCAAAATCACACAATCTTCATTCAGGAACACTAACAGAGACCAACAAAACACTGCTAGACCACAACATACTAAAAACTTCACGCAGACCTCTGAAACTTCTAGTAGATGATCTAGATAAACTCAACAATAAACCCTTTAATCCACATCAGATAATCTTCAACATATAGAACAAAGCATCTTCGTGACCTCCATAGTTCCACAGGGAACCTAGAACACTTCCTTTTACAATTTTCTCAATATCCTCAACATATACATCCTCTAGTACACCAAATGCTAATAGTGTTGACATCAATGAAAACCACATATCAACAACACATCCACAACATCCAACACCAATGTCCTTCAACATTTGTTTCATCCATAGTATCTGAGTGCAACATGAGGATGTTGCAATGTATTCATCTTTAGCAGTAGATAAAGATACAAAATCTTGTTTCTTACTTGACCAAGCAACCAACCGGGAGCCAACGAAATAAGCTCCACCACTTTTGCTCCGCCTATTATCAACACATCTGGCCCAATCAACATTAGTATAATTTGTCAAAGTGAAATCTAAATCCTTTGGATACCATAACCCCATATGTTTTGTACCCTTCAAATATCTAAAGATCATTTTTACAACAACATGTGATTCCTTTGGTTCTTGCTAAAACCTGGTTGCTAAAAAAACTACATACATAATGTTTGGTCTAGTGGAAATCAAATATAACAATCCTCCAATCATTGATCTGTACATGCTTGCATCAACTTCAGGTGATTCATCTTCTTTTGTTAGCTTGCATCCGGTAACAATAGGTGTACAAACTGGTTTAGAATTCTCCAATCCAAACTTCTTCAATAGTTATTTTGTATACTTGGATTGAGAAATGAAAATTCCTTTGTTGTTCTGATTTACTTGTAATCCAAGGAAGAAATTTAGCTCACCTATCATGGACATTTCAAATTCCTTCTACATTTCATCTACAAATTTTTTGCACATATCATCATTTCCTCCAAAAATTATGTCATCAACATAAACCACAACAATCAGCATATGATCTGAGAGAGTTTTGTAGTATAAATTACTATCAACAGATCCTTTTTGAAATCCTTGTCCAATGAAGTACTTGTCTAATCTTCCATACTAAGCTCTAGGTGCCTGCTTCAATCCATATAAATATTTCTTCAACCTGCAAACAACATCCAGGTCACTTCCAGACTTGAATTCTTTTGGTTGCTCAATGTAAACTTCTTCCTTCAATTCTCCATTCAAGAATGCAGATTTTACATCCATATGATAGACTTTGAAGTCCTTAGAAGCTGCAAAAGCCAAAAATATTCAGATTGCTTCCATTCAAGCAATAGGGGCATATGTCTCTTCAAATTCAATACCTTCAATCTAAGTGTAACCTTTGCAAACCAGTCTTGCCTTGTTTCT
>VDFB02086081.1:5090318-5270680 GCA_007258455.2 Sequoia sempervirens
CTAGAACACGAGCGTGAAAATGAGGGTTTTTGGCTGTGGGCAAAGTTGAGAAACAGTGAAAAGCAAATGATACACATTTCACTTTTTTTTTTCTTTTAAAAGCACATAACACACTTGCGTTATGTGTTTCCCCATTTTTTTCCCATTTGGCCACAAAAGTGCGACCAACTTCGTGCACCTGCCCATAATAGAAATCTATATTAATTTTCCAATAGTGTATCATAATTATTAGTTGATTTAGGGCCATACTTCCAATATTTAGTTTCCAATTGATTTATAATATAATCTAATGGCTTTCATTGTATTCCATGAGGTAAAATCTAATCATGATTTGTATTTCTTATGGGGCTCAAAAGAGCTTTTGGATTGTTGATCTTCTAATATCAATGATCGAAAAGCATTTGTAGGCTCCGTGAGCATTATAGATCATAGGTAAATTTTAACTCATCAAGTACAATGAGGGTTGTTATATTATAATTTAAATCAATGGTGGAAAGTAAATATTATGGTCTATCCTTAAACCCATTGATAATTTCCACACTCAGGCCCCTAATTTTTCATAAGAATTATTTTTTAGATTGGAAGGATTCACCATCGTAATTAAATATTTTTTCTATTATTTTCTAAGATATGCAAATATTTTCTACAAAATTTTATTGATGTAAAAAAAATCGCCAATAAATTTTAATTTTTTTTAAGAAAGATTTGCCAATAGAAATTAATATTTTCCCCAAAAATTGAAAGATTTGCTAAGATTTTATATCTTTT
Organism: Sequoia sempervirens; assembly: GCA_007258455.2. NCBI lineage: Eukaryota > Viridiplantae > Streptophyta > Pinopsida > Cupressales > Cupressaceae > Sequoia > Sequoia sempervirens. Next base: position 5,091,087 of record VDFB02086081.1, read on the forward strand.
TTTGAGGGGGTTTCTTAAAGTTATCACTATTGCACAACTCCCTTAGCCACATGTTCATACTTAATTTCAAGGAGATCAACTACCATTTTTGGCATAACAGAATTGTCATCCCTCGAATCAAAAATAAAATTATGCACTATATGATTTCCAATAATTAAGGACAAATAGAAGGAGGTGGCTTACTGATTTTACTTGAATTCCTCTCTTCATTAGGTTGACCTAGACTAGTTGGCGAAGTAATTCCTTCTTTTGTTAGGATATCATTTAGCTTCTTGAGCCCTTCTAAAGCTTTTTGTAGCAACTCCCTTTGAGATGGAATTGATAGAGCCTCCCACATGGTGACATTTAGGTTATCCTTCTTCATTTGATCAACTATATTGAAATGAGGTTGAATAACCTTAGGTGAAATTATTGGAATAACAAGGTCCAACTTTTTTTATCAAAAGACTTGTTGTTCTTGTGCTTTGTTACCCTTACCAATAGTGTTGCTTGGTTGTAGAATAGTTTTCCTACTTATTGTACCAAAAATTGGAGTATCTTGGGGTGATTGGGAGGTTGATGCCTAGCCAACTATGGAAGACCACTATGCACTACTCTTTTCTTTGACCTTGTGTTATGGGCCACTATATCAACACTTAACTAGTTTAGACCACAAAAATAAGCCTCATGCCAATTGACCAATGTACATTCTCCTAGAATGTGATCTTTCCTACTAGTAGTTGTTTGATTCGCATCAAATTATTGTTTTGAAATTGAGGGTTCATTTTCAGCCACTAGAATTTGTGAAAACTCTTGATTTTAATAAGAATTTTGGTTATGTCATTGATTGCATGGATAAAACTAGTCATGTTCTTGACCCAAGCTATCCTAAACTAGAACAAGAGCCTTTGAAATGTTAGTAGTTTATGGATTTACACTATTCAAGAATTTGGCATAATTCCATTGATTTTTCCCTTGATATGATAGCCTATTTTGTTGATAATTTTGATTTTTAGGTTGGTAAGGTCTAATTTTTTGAGCTTATTGCCTCTTTATTGTCACTAACTTATTACAAAAATTGTATAATAGGGTTTTAACCTCATGTAATTCAGTTGAAGGTACAACAAAAATAGAAAGTCGACTAATAGATATAATTGGAATATGACCCAATGTGGGTTGTTGAGGAAGAAAATATGGGAATAGAGAAATTGGTGGCCTTGGAGCTATTTTCCCAGCTTGTATTAGATAATTCTCTTCCTCAATGGTGATGTCATATGTATTTGGTAGAGTTAGTCCACCCATATATAAAATCATAACAACCACATCACTATTAAGAGCCCTTAAATAATATAGGAAGACATGATTAGAAGGATTCACCAAGGTATGGATTCTGTAGACACCGAAATTTGGTCTAAGCCTGCGACTTCAATATTCTTCATAATTCCTATTCTTCTATTAATTAAATAATCTTAATTATTTAATTAATTCATCTTAACATTAATTCTTCTATTGATTAAATAATCTTAATTATTTAATTAATTCACACTTTTCTTTATTCTATCTAATTAATTAAATAAACGCTTTTTATTTAATTATGTTACTAATTAACTTTATCCTTCTTGTCAAATTAAATAAATTCTTATTTAATTTACTCTTTATCAAACTTCAACTATAATTAAATAAATTCTTTATTTATTTAATTATTCATTTAAATCCCTTCATCACTTAATTAAATAAATCTTATTTATTTAATTATTCTTCAAATATCAAATCTTGAATTAAATGAATTATTTAATTCATGAATTATATTTTAACGCATTCTTCTATATTTAGATAATTGTGTGAGTTATCTAAGTATTCACTTTGACTCGACTCGACATCTATTTTAATCGCTCAGTTAACTCTTGATTTAATGTCCGAGTGGCATTCTCGAGTAATCTCTTCATCAAATCATTCAATCATCCAGTTCTAACTCATTTTCATGTACATGTGGATTAATTAAATATTCCTATTTAATTAATTAAACCTTGTGCGTGCATTCGAACAAGAGTTGCTTTAATCCATATTCATCTTTGTCATGCAAAGATAATTCTTCTATTTTCGAATACCAAACTGGAAGATTAAATCATTTATTTAATCTTTAATTCTATTTCTAACTTGTATCACTTGTGTCATTACTAACTATTATCAGAATGCATGACTAATCAGTCAATCTCAACCGTTCGTTGATCTTTCAATCCTGGCATGTCGTTCGAATAATCAATTTTCTATAAATTGATCTGTCATTCTTCATTCCAATCTCTCTCGAAAACTCGCGAAATCTTATGACTTTTGAGAGCACTTATCTTGAATATTCGATGTTTTGCTAAATCATTATCTTAGCCTATACTTGCACGAACTTACGAAAAATTTGAGGGCAATTATACTACTACAGCAAAATGGAGAAGGGCAATCGAGATGAATCATGGAAATATGTACAAATTTGGTGAGATTGTTCAAGTTTTAATTTATGTTTTGACTTCCTTTGTTCTTTGTTGCATAGCATTAGATTGCATTTAGATTCATGCATGCTTGCTCTTGATCTATTTCTTTTTTCACTTTCTAGACATTACAGATTCTATCCCAAGTCTTTTAAAATTTGAAGTTAAAAGCTCCCATGAATTCATGGGGTTTCCTCTTTATTGTTGTCAACTTCTCCACCAAAGATGTAAGTGATCATTCTTGTCTTTATATTGTTCACATAACTTTGCACCTAACTCATCCTAGTTGTGAATGGAGTTAGGCTACAAACCTCTATACCATTGCAATCATTTTCCTTTCAAGGATGTAGCTAGGATTCTAATAGTCACATTATCTTTTGTGATATTATGTACATAGAATATATTGGCCACATCCTTAATATGTTCTATTGGAGTAGTGGTTGTCTCGCTAGTGAAATAAGGAATACTTTCCAAAGAATTGGCATGTCATCCCTTTTCGGCTAACACAAGAGAGCTACCACCATTAAAAGTGACAAACACTTGATTTCTAGGGATAGTCATATGGAATAATGGTCTATAATTTATCTGGGTGGTAAAATTCTTACGATAAAGTAATCTACAAAATCCCTACTTAGATCCTTATTGGTGATAAAGAATGTCTATTTCTTCTTCTAGAAGTGGAAAATGATAGTTTGGTGTATTGAAAATTACCTCTAAAAGATGCCCTTGTTTGAATCCTGGGCATGAATTTACAAGTTTGATCTTGAACCAAGATTGTTGAGTTTCTATAGAGTCACCAAAATTTGATTGCAAAGTCACCAAGTACCTTGTTGAATGCCTCTTTAAGGCTAAATATGCTAAGAACAACACCGCTTTCTTAATAGGATAGAAAGGATTCCATCAGAGGTCCCACCAAATGTTCTAAATTTTTTTGTCACATGAAATTGCACCTGATTGAACATGTTGTTCAACATTCCAATGACACAATGGAATTGAAATCAAGGTGTGGGACCTTACAAATGAGTTTAGATTTCTAGAGAAAGTCAAATTCCTCTCAAAAACTAGATGCAACAATATTGGTCCAACCCAACACTAGATAACTCTACACTAATCCTAATCTATCAAGTTGCAAAAGGAAAAGGGAGAAGAGAAGGTTGAAAGTTGAAAATATGGTGATGTACCAAAGTTAAAGATGTTCCTTGCTTCTTGTGATTGAACAAAGTATCAACAAAATCACTAAAGAAGCTTACATAATTCCCTATTTCATCAATTTTACAAGAATGTATGAAGGCTAGGGTTTGAAAGATCATAAAAGGGATACAAATTACTCATAATTAGCACTTACAAAAAAATAGCACAATCATACAACCTACAAAAATGATAAGAGTTCATGCATGTATAGAAGTTTCAAAATATTACATAGGATACAAGCACTAAGAAGAGCTGGTAAAATGGTGATTTTATTAATATAGAGGCATAAAATCCAATTTTATTGTTTTAGAATGCAAAGGTTTCATAAGTATGCTAGAGAAAATCTAAGGAATAACCCTTACAATGAGCATCAAAGTGCCTTATATTCCTTTGCAGACATAGGAGAGAGATAGGGCCTCTAACTATGCATGAAAGCCTAGAAAAAATCCCTGCAAATTAAGTGCAAACATGTATACTTCAAATATTGAGTCGAAATCCTACCACAATGGCCCTAACACCATAGCCATGCCTCCACATTAATGAATCTATAGAAAAAGTATAGAAGCTCCCACAAGATTTGCAACAAAATTATAGCTAAGGATGGCCCTCTGACAAAAAAGTAGTCTACAAACAATAAATAGAGCATGGATGCAATTTCTTCGACTTGGAGTTGGTAAAAAATACATTTAAAATAATTTTTGTAGCTCCAATAATTAGATTTCATAGTTGGAGGAGTTGATGCAACATTAATGGTGATTTATGGGTTGAAACATTAAAATCCATTAGGTGATAGGAGTGGGGAATGGAGAATAGATTTGGACATTTGGAACCTGAAATCTCGAAAGGACCAAAATGTCCAAAGGGAACCCTATTACCTAGATTTTGGTTCCCTCTCTTAAAATCAACAATATCCCCATGTCAAAATTTTGGCTAAGTCTTGAATCGAGTAGTGTTTTGTTAAGTATTGTTAACTCAAGCAGTGTTTTCACTAGTTCATCTAACTTCCCATCTTACCGCCCCTTTTCCATTTACTTATCTATTTCCTTAAGGGTGGTTTTTTAGGTCATTAGTCTAACTTCTCGAATGCTCTGAGTATTTAATTTGAGAGGTTGGTGGTCGGTACTCAAGGTTCATGAACTCATTGAAAAGACCAACGATGAAAAGTTTTGAAGTATTTCAAGTTTGAACGGGAATTTAAGTGGTTTTTAAAACTATTAGCAGTGATTTGTGTAGTTGTGTGAACTTCCTGTATCATCACCCTAGTACATTTACGAAAGAAAATAAAGAAACCATAGTGCAATTTATTTTATTAAGATGCATTCTAGTTTGAAATGACAAGTCATTGATGCAAAAGTGAATAAGTAGATGTCATTTAGTAAATGAAATCAAAACAAAAGACAAAATTTCTCATAAGAAGAAGATCAACATCAAAATTATAAAACAATATATTTTATTATATATATATATATATATATACTAATGGTGATACAAAATTCACTAGTCGATTACAAAAATTGGATAGTATCAATACGATGGTTTCTTCAAACACACAAAGCAAACATCAACACATGAATTGCTTCCACCACCACCTAGAGGTACTCTATCTAGGTAGGTGATAACAGGTTCTCATGAGACTGTAGAAATTGGACAAACAACCCCATTTTGTTCCTCACCAGCCCTGCACAGAGTAGGGTCAATACTTCTTCAATGGCTTCATTTTGGGTTGTAGTCACAATACAAATAGCATCGCCCACCAGTCCACTTTGTGGGTAGTTGTTGAGACCAGCAATGGCTACATTGACTTGGTGGAGAAACTTAGGTCGAACTAGTCACTCCAATACTCTCATTCCCCAGTCATGACACTCGAAGATACAAACTTAACAATGTATGTACAAAATTCTCTAGGAGTGTTGCATTGTGCACATGCACGTGGTTTAGAAATGCCTATTCCAGTATGTTGTGCAAAACCTCCTCTTCAAATTTTCTCTAGATAATGAATACTTCTCTTAGTTGGTCAGATAAACGCCTGAAGAGGGGGCTATATTCAATCTCTTCACTAACAATGAAGTCATTCATGGACACTCTGTCACTCTGAGTACTGACCATATTTAAAATTTTAAGTTGGCGTAGTGCGGTGGTGCCTGTTGAATTTATAGAAGGTTGGTGAGACATTTGAGCTAAAGATGATCATGTTGGAAATACAAGGGCAGAAAAATGAGAGGGGTGGATGAATCAGTTGTCACAAAAATTCAAAACTTATTCAACTTATTAACCTTATTCTTAGATATGGTTATTAACCATGAAAACATAAATCATCAACACATTAGAAACACACATAACACCAAGATTTTTTACGTGGAAACCCTATTAGGGGAAAAACCACAGTGGAGGTCAGTCCATAAGATTATACCTTGTTAAAAGTATAATGAAAATGAAATATGGGGAATGCACATGCATTCAGGTGCACTGCCTAGAGCTCACTGCTAAATTACAAAGGAAGACACACTATCTTACAAAGAGATTCAGAATACAACCATCCATATTTTGAATTGAGAAAATAGCATTTGATAATGCCTAATTATAGTTCCAGTTAAGCACATGAACACTTATCCACTCTTCTTCACACTCTACTCTACCTTCAAATGATTTAGAACATTATTCGCACGCACACACATTCGACATACTTCAAATGAAATGAAAAATCACTTATATATATCTGCAACAATAAATTTCATTGCTACAAGTTGGCCATAAAGAAATAAAATGAATATAAACTATCGGCCCAAAACATTAAAGATTAACAATGTGAATCAACTAAGGTCAGCCACAGCTTAGTGAGGACCCAAAACAACATCTTTAACCAAAAAAAACTTCAATTAATTTCTCCTCGAAGATCCACAACACGCTACAAACACTATGTTGGCCAAGAACAAGAAAAACATGAACACGCAAGAGAAAATTTCCAACCACGAGCACAACGATCAATGTGATGTGCAAAAAAGATAGAGCACAATCTAGAAACATCCACAAGCATCACAAATCACAATAGAAGCATCTGCAACAACTGAACTAACTGAAATAGCATCATCTTCAATCAGGAACACCAACTGAAGAAACAAAAAAACTGTCAAAATGAAAATCTTCATAACTCGATCAAATCTTCATGCGGATCTCTGAAACTCAATGTGGATAAACTAGATACATTCAGAAAAAAATCCTTTAGTCCACAACCTCTGATCATCAACGTACAAAAATAACTGACATACTAAACTTCACTTCACCACTGACAACTTGCAACTCATTTATTACAATTTTCTCAATATTTGAAACAAGATATGACTATGAAATGCACGAACTAATGCAAAGCAATGCATCCTTAGTTCTGATTAAGATGGGTAATCACCCCTAAATTCCCTCTGAGATACTCAAAAGTATCCTTAGGCAATGACTTGGTAAAGATGTCTGCAATCTGCTCCTTAGTAGGCACATACTCTAGTCTGACTTCCTTTTCACTTACCTTCTCCCTTAAAAAGTGAAACTTGATAGATATATGCTTTGTTTTTTAATGCAACACCAGATTCTTGGAAATGTTAATAGCACTTGAGTTGTCACAAAATATAGCAATAGGCTCATCATATATAATTTTGATATCCTTTAGCATTTGTTTCATCCATAGGACTTGAGTACAATTGTTAGTAGTAACAATGCATTTGACCTCTGAGTAGATAAGGAAATGGCATTTTGCTTCTTGCTTAACCATGAAATTAGCTTCTTACCCAAGAAAAATGCTCCACCACTAGTACTTTTTATGTCATTCACATCTCTTGCCCAATCAACATCAGTAAAGGCACTCAAGGTAATACCACCATCTTTAGGATACCATAGGCCAAGATTAGCAGTTCCCTTCAAGTATCTGAAAATTATCTTCACAACAGTCACATGAGATTCCTTCATATTAGCTTGAAATCTTGCAACAATACATACAAAATTCATGATATCAGGCCTAGTTTGAGTTAAATACAGCAATCCACCAATCATTGATTTGTATCTTGTCTGATTTTCTTTCAGAGAATCATCTTTTGTTGTCAACTTGCATCCATTCACCATGGGTGCACCAACTGGCTTTGAATATTCCATACCAAACTTCTTCAACAATTCCTTCACATACTTGGACTGAGATATAAAAATCCCTTTATCTAACTGAGTAATTTGCAATCCCAAAAAGAATTTCATCTCACCAATCATAGACATCTCAAATTCATTCTGCATCTCATTAGCAAACTTCATACACAAACCATCATCTCCTCCAAAAATCATATCATCAAAAACTACTTCAACAATCAAATCTTTATTATGATCAATCTTGAAATACAGATTACTATCAACATTACCTTTGTTAAATCTAAGCTTCAACAAATACTTGTCCAATCTTGCATACCATGCTCTAGGAGCTTGCTTGAGTCCATACAATGCTTTCTTCAACCGACACACCATATCTTCCTTACCAGTCAATTGGAATCCATTAGGTTTCTCAACATACACTTCTTCTTCCAAATCACCATTTAGAAAAGCTGATTTGACATCCATCTAATAAACTTTTTAGTTCTTGTGAGCAACATAGGCAAGAAATAATCTTACAGCTTCAATTCTAGCAACAGGGGAAAAGGTCTCTTCAAAATCAATTCCTTCCATCTGTGAATATCCTTTACATACCAGTCTTGCTTTGTTTCTAACCACTTCACCTTAATCATTTAGTTTATTTCTAACAACCCATTTGGTTCTAATGACATTCTTATCCTTAGGTCTAGGAACAAGAATCCATGTATCATTTTTCTCAATATGTTTTAGCTCTTCTTTCATTGCTTCAACCCAATGCTCATCTTTACATGCTTCATTCACACTAGTAGGCTCAGTCTTTGATATCAAACAATACTCTTTTGCAACCTTTCTCCTAGTCTGGACACCTTTGTTCTTATCACCTATAATTTGATCTTCTAAATGATTCAGTCTTACATACCTCAAAGTCTTCTTAGGATGTTCTTCAACTTCAGGTTCTTTTGATATCTCTTCTGCTCTTCACTGGTTTCTCCTTCTTCTTCATTTTCTTGATTTACCGATTGATTTTACTTGATTTGTAGTCTGAACTTTTTCCTTTATTTGTACTCATATCTTGATCATCAGAGTCATAGCCACAAGTTCGATAGTGCCTTAAGTCTTCATCAACCTTAACATTTTCACTTTCAACCATTTTCTTCAATATTTTATTGTAACATTGGTAGCCTTGATTTTAGTAGAATAACCCAGAAGATACCTTCATCACCCTAGCATCAAACTTTCCCTATGTCTTCATCTCTTTTAATATAACATTTGCTTCCAAATATCTTGAAGCATTTAATAGTAGGCTTTGACCAATCTATAGCTCAAAAGGGGTCTTACCAAGATCACCTTTGATTTTAGTATTCTTGAGTGTGTACACAAGAGTACTCACAGCTCTCTCCTCCAATAGATATGAGGAACATTTCCTTCCAAAGATCATTGTTCTAGCAACATCTTCAATTGTTTTGTTCTTCCTTTCCACAACTCCATTTTGTTGAGGGGTCCGCGATGCAAATAATTGTCTCTTTATTCCATGTTCTTCACAAAAAGAATTAAACTCACCAAAGTGAATTCACCACCTCTATTGATCTTAGACATTTAACCTTCAAACCTGTCTCTGTCTTAACCATAGCTTTAAAGATCTTGAACTTTTCAAGTGCTTCAGATTTCTCCCTTAAGAAAGTAACACATACCATTCTAGAATAATCATCAATGATTAACATGAAATACCTATAACCTTGTAAAATTCTGACCTTAGAAGGACCACACAAATTAGTATGCACAAGCTCTAACAATTCATTTGAACAATGCTTTTTTCCTCTGAAATGGAATCCTAGTTTGCTTTCCCAATTAACATTCCTTGCATATTGCATTAGTAGGTTTCACCAACTTAGGTAGATCTCTCACAACCTTAGTGGAACTTATCTTGACAATATTATCAAAGTTAACATGGCACAACCTCCTATGCCATAACCAACTTTTACTAGCAGCACTCAAGTGAAAGATATTACCTTTTTCTTTGTACCTGATGCAATTTCATTTCCAAAACTCAATATTCTGCACTTTCCATCCTTGAACTAAAGATTGTATCCCTTATCAACCATTTGACCAACACTCAAAAGATTATGCTTCAAGCCTTCCACATACAAAACATCATCAGTATTATTCTTACCATCAAGAGAAATGCATCCTCTTCCACGGATCACACTAGTTGTATTATCACCAAATCTCACAACACCACCATCATACTTTTCCAAGCTTACAAACTTACTTTTGTCTCTTGTCATATGATGTGAACATCCATTGTCAATCACCCATTCATCTTTCTCTTCAACTCGAGCAACTAGGGATTTCTCCACATTTGTACAACCAGTAGATTCAATAGATACATGATTATTTTCTTTGATAGCAATAAATACCCATTCATCACCACTTCTATTTCCTTTATCAAATTCATCATATGTCACACCTTCATCAACAACATAGTAACACTTCTTCTGAAATCTAGGATTGTTATATCTTGGTTTAGGAGCTCTTTCCAGACACCTTGATGCAAAATGGCCTATCTTATTGCAAGAAAAACATTTAAGAGGCAATTTTCATTCATACTAACCTTTTCCTCTCGGTACTCTTTTGACAATAAGTGCTTCCAGCTCTTCTAGCTCTCTTTCTTCTTCTTCAATCTATCTGATTTCATCCTCATACTTGAATGTCTTCCTAGATGAACTTTCACCCAAATCATATCTCTGTCTAGCTCTTCTGGAAGTAGTAGCCTTAAATGCAGATTCAACCTTAGGAAGGGCATAACCAAATTCACTCAACTCAAAAGTAGTCAGCTTACCAACCAACGTATCTCTGGTTATGTTTGTTACAGTCTGAAGCTCTTCAATAGCACTAGCTTTGAATTTGTAAGAATTAGGCAGGGATCTAAGCACTTTAGCAACAATCTCATATTCATCTATCTTTCCACCAACACATCTAATACCACACACAAGTTCATTCACTCTTTGCATGAAAGTATTAATGTTCTCATCATCACCCATTCTCAAGCTTTCATATTTCCCTTTCAAACTCTACAACTTAGCAATCTTCACATTAGCATCACCTTCATTCAAGGTTTCCAACTTTTTCCAGATCTCATGAGCAATCTTCAGATCCATAACATTTGTCATCTCTGAATCAGTCAGAGCATTCAACAAAGCTTCCTTGGCCTGAATATTATACCTAGCATCTCTGATCTAAACAAAAGTAGTAGGACCATTCTATGGAATAATATACATATTACTTGTAATGCTCCAATAGGGTTCACCAATGCATCTCAGATGGCACTCCATTCGAGTCTTCCACAAAGAATAATTTGTTCCATCAAATCTCAAACTATCCTTCTTGTAAATTTCCATCCCGAACCTTAAGTTATTAAACTTCTTCCAAGGAACCTGCTTTGATACCAATTGTTGGCAATACAAGGGAAACAATTGAGAGGGGGGGACTGACTCAGTGTCACAAATTCAAAATTATTCAACTTATTAACCTTATTCTTAGATCTTGGTTATTAACCATGAAAACATAAATCATCAACACATCAGAAACACACATAACACCAAGATTTTTATGTGGAAACCATGTTAGGGGAAAAACCATGGTCGAGCCCACAAGATTATACCATTAAAATTATAATGAAAATGAAATATGGGAATGCACATGCATTGGTGCATTGTCTAGAGCTCACTGCTCAATTACAAAGGGACACACTATCTTACAAAGAGATTCAGATTACAACCATCCTATTTTGTGAGAAAATAACATCCTAATACGATTATAGTTCCAAGCACTCCACTCTTCTTCTCTTCACTCTTCGCACTTTGCTCTACCTTTGAATGATTTAGAACATTATTCACACACACACATTCAACATACTTCAAATGAAATGAACAATCGCTTACATATATCTGCAACAAGAAATTTCATCGCTACAAGTCGGCCATAAAGAAATAAAATGAATATAAACTGTTGGCCCAAAACATTAAAGATTAACAATGTGAATCAACCAAGGTCGGCCAAAGCTTAGTGAGGACCCAAAACAACATCTTCAACATGAAAACACTTCAATTAATTTCTCCTCGAAGATCCACAACACGCTACAAACACTATGTTGGCCAAGAACAAGAAAAACATGAACATGCAAGAGAAGATCACCAACCACAAGCACAACAATCAATGCAGACATGCAACAAAGATAAAGAATGATCTAGAAACATCCACAAGCATCACAAATCACAAGAGAAGAATCTGCAACAATTGAACTAACTGAAATAGCATCATCTTCAATCAGGAATGTTGATCGTTGTTTCTGCACAACAACAACAACACAGACAAGATGCAATATCCAATCTCTCTTAAAAGGTAAATCTCTATTAGAGAGCCTCAAGAGATAACCCCAAGGTATTCATGTCAGGTCTTGACAGTGCATAAACAACTTAGTGATAAATGTGAAATTGTTGGTAATCACAATGGGACCTTACTACAAGCAAGCTATGGAATCGATTTTGTCAGATTTAACAAACTGGTGATGCTTCAATCCTGATTTAAACCCGGAAATCAAAGAAATACAAAAGAGTGAGGGTTTTAAAGAGATTTCTAAATCTAACACTTCCTAAGATTAACAATGAAAGCAACCAATACCCGAACGGACCAATCCTCCTCAAACCGATCTCTGTTTAACAAAGATAAATCTACAATCTCACAGAAAACAGTGCAATCTTCTGAGGTGTTAAGATTTTCAAATCATGAACGTTCATACAACAACCCCTTTTATAGTTGAGATGAACGAATCTTCACAATCAAACTAAGCACAAGGAAAATGAATTCCAGGCTAACTTTGCAAAGAAACTAACAATCAGTTGGTTGCGAAAAGTATGGACTGAAGGATTGCTGCAACATTCAAGTAGTAAATCACAAACATTATCAATCGAATCTAGCACTAGTATTAACCTTCTCACGGAAATTTTAAAGATAAGATGACAAGAACCATGCAAAGAACAAAGAAACAAGAATGGCACCAAATCACAATGTCATTTTTGTATTCAACTTGTCCACCATAGCAACAATTCTAGTTTTTTGTTACAGTATTTGCTTGAGAAGACCTACTTGCTTCTAACTACTGACTGAACTACCTAACAAAATTCTCTAACCAGATTCTAACTCTATTGTAACTGTTCTAACCCTCTACAAATGAGGCAACATGCCCAATATATAGAACTCCCTAGAAATCCGTCAGCTAGGCAAGGGCTTCGCAGCAATAACCCAACACAACAACCCAGCCAAAAAGTCTTCGAAATGGGTCAAATAGGCATTAAATGCACATCCCGTCCAAGTCGGCCTGAGATCCGCAATACAATTCAGACTGATGCACATGAAGGTAAGAGAGTAGCACAAATTGCACCGCAGCCTATCATTAGCTCCCTTCCCTATTATCTCTACCCTGATCTGGCTCTTCATGTACTTTCAAGAATGTCCCATCCAGGCCCGCAACTGGTGGCAGGGGAAAAAACCTAAGTCGATTGTCAATGGACGTAATCTCTCCTCTTGAGTGTTTGACCAACTTATCCTAATCTGCCTCATGCATTAGGTATTTGCCAATAATTGCAAGGTAGGTGGCCGCAGTCTAGCTGGTGCTCGGACATAGGATCATCATTACTTGGTGCATAGACATCATACCACGACTTCTTCAATTGTCCTAGACTCAAGAACCTGGGCTCGATCTTCCTTCTTCCTGTTATTATCTCGAAAAGCAATGGATCCATTGTATACGCTGCTCAGGGCGTCATCAATGTGTCTTCTCTGTTTATAAATCTTCTTCCACACCTTCTACCCAATCTGCAGTGACTCTGTTCTCAAGGGTCCTGCTCTTGATGACCAGCTTAATCTTCTCTGCATCAGACAATGAGGAACCAGCTGCTGCCTTGCTTGATTCGGCCTGCACTCAACATGAAAACCATAGTAAAACTATAGGAAAGCAAGGGTAATCCATTAAAACATCGTTAGAATGCATCATGAATTGTAAACGAATTGAATTATTTCATGTTTCTTTAGTTTCATCAAAGTTCGAAAAAATCCGTCTAGGACGGCTTCCAGCGAAGGACGGGCCAAAGAGCATTTTCAAAAAATTTGGAGATGGCGAATTTCAGAGAAATTCGGACTCGACGGAAATCCACAGTTAAGGCACAATTTTGGCCTAAACAGAGATTCCTGGAATGAAGGTTTCGATAAGAGTTAATCATTTCGCCGAAAAGTCTCGATGACTTCTGGGAGTCTCGCCGAAGGAAGTCACTAGGATAGGTCTCGCTAAGACTTAGTGGTTTTGGTGTAACATCCTGGCGACTAGGTGGAGCCTCAGTGAAGTAGATGAGTGTATTTTGGCCAAACAAAATTCATTTGGAAAGAAGCCACGCCGAATGGGGCACGTCTCGCCGAAAGCGAATGTGAAAGTCATGTCGATGAGAGATTTTCTTCGGTATAAAGTCACAGCGAATTGGCCATGTTTCACCGACTTTCAAAGTTTAATTAATCACTTCGGCCAGACAATAGTTTATCGATATGAAGTTTCATCGGTGTAAGAAACGATAGTGTCACGGTGATTCAACATGAACCTAGGAAGACCACTTCGGCGAACCTAAAGGTGGTCGATATGATATCACACCGACCTTGAAAGGTCACAACGAATAAAATCCGGAAGGGATGGGTTATCTCGGACTGTGACGCTGAATCACAAATTTACTCAAACACCAGATTAGTCACGAAATTCAAACATTTAAACACAGAGCAAGTCAGGGATGGACCTTTCGTAGAACTTCTTTGCATTCTAGGCCCGTTTTAAGATGACATAACTGGAAAGGACATTGCCCCCAGGTTTAAAACCCTATTCATCTACCATTAGCACACATCCAAGCTCAAAATTCAGCTAGGAGATGACAAATGACGCAATACTGAATGACCCTAGCATGAAATAATCCAAGAGACCCATAAACCAAGTTAGATACACCCCTCAGGATACGCATGGAGCCAATAACATAATCAACAGGACAACCAGAAAAGGATTTCGGGAATCTGACGATAGAGCGGAATCCGGGAAAATCCAGAATACGTGGAAATCCGTGGATCCCCAGAATTCCCAAACAACAAGGGTCCAGCCAGAGATCAAGCAGGATCCGGGAAAATCCAACCAGGGCAAAAAATCCTGAATCAGGGAAAAAGCCTGAAATTCATCCAGAACTCAAGATTTTCAATGAATAACTTGGGGAAACACTTAGGCATTCAAAGTATACAATTTAAGCACATGCCTAGGTAAGACAAAACCTCAAAAGAAAAGGGCCAAAACACCAAAAACAAAGCGAAAGAGGGTCCCTGCTTTCAGCGGGGCATGTGTGCGGAAAACTGCACAACAAATGGCAACTTCTGCTGGGAAAATGCTCCAAAGCATTTAATGATGAACATGAATCGAGAACCCAGAATCTCTAGTTTCAATCTCACCATCAGAAAAAAAAGTCAGAATGCAAGGATTTAAAGAATCAGAACCAAAGGATAGATCAAACTTTCCATAAACTGAAAAATCCAAGTGTGTGCACATGAGTTCATTTCCCTCCTTAAGTTTTACTACAGAAACCAAGTTCAGTCAAGTCAAGCTACGTAAGAATTCTTACTTCAAAAGCAACCTGGATAGGGCCTCGCTGCCAGTCAGGTGTCCATAGCCCCGACGAGGTTATCATTGTGACTCTCCTGAACATAGCTCTACTGCCAGCCAGGCGTCCATAGCCCCAGTAGAGATATTCAAGTACCCCTGATCAGTTGAATTTATTCTTTTGATATTCAATATATGTCCCTTTCATTTCAACTTGTGAACAATGAAGCTCACACTCAGGGCTGAGAACCACAGTGGCGCTGAAGCAAAAATAGGATTTTTCACTTGACAAAACTTCACAGGGATTCCTATAGGAACATCAGGATTCTTAAGATATATGATGGATATAAGATTTTCAGAATACTTCAAATGAAAATCAAAGCCAGTGACTCAATCTTCTATAAATCTGACATTAAGACTGTTGGCAATAGCAAAGACTTCAACCATCCTTTCAAGATGCCAGACTAAAGTTCACCAAAGAAATACTTAGAACAATCCCAGAGAAGATAGATTTTCCATGCAGGTGCAACACATCCAGGAGAAAACAAAGAAATCCCCAAAGCAAGAGCAAAGCAAAACAACAAAACAAACCAAAAGAAAACCCACACTAGCCAAAACAAATAAAGCAGAAAGGAAACCTAAATCTAAAGCAAACTATCCTAACTACATAAAAGAGACTCACAACCACTCTTGATCAAACAAGGTGAACTGAGACCCACCCCTACTTGACTCTTTAGGGCGTGAATAAGCAACAAGGTGATGATAATAGTCCTCAAGAATGCGAATTTATCTTTATATTCAGCAAAGTAAACCTCAAAAATATAGCATTCAAACTCAACCTCATAGTCAGGGATAACCAATAACTGAGGTGACTCATTAGGACCATGATTAATCCATATGCAAGCTGCCTTTCCTAAATTCCCATAATCAAATTGATAAGACTCAGAATTTTTAGTAAAGAAAGAAACAACCTGATTTTGTACTGTTGTAGACTGAATGTGGTATTCATCCTTCTCCAATAGTGAAGAGCGGGTATCTATGTTGTCAGAAGGTCTCCACTAATGATGCAATATCCCTCCTTCTTCATGAGGGAACAATGTTGAAAATGTAAAAGCCTCATCATGACTAGTAACTTCCTCATTATGATTTTTGTCAGGAGGCCTCACAGACTGATCTTTGAGTACATCTTTACTAAATTCCCCTCCTATTGACATGTGTTCTAGTTCTGGATTGTGATTGCTCGGAATATCAACTCCTTCATTAAGTTCTTCTTTGCACCTTACAGGACATTCATCAGCAAGTTGTTGAAATTCTTTCAATGGAGTAAGCCTACTCCCTAAACTTTGATGTACATCCTCTGTATGATCCGACAACCATACTTGTACCTCCTTTGTTGATTTTACCAAAGCTTCAACACTACCGGATTTATGGATAGGCATATCGTGCAACATGAGGATTTCCTCAGTCTCCCATCCCTGAGGGTCAACTGTCAGTACATAATTTCCTGAGCTTGTCTCAAATAGGAATACCTCCTTAAAAGTATTTGTATCGACTTGGTCTAAAGTACCCTTTTGTGCAGTAAGCGTATCCTTTTCAAGAGACCCTAGTACTACACCCCTAATGGTAGGATCTTTTAACAACTCATGAGTAGAGAGACTTACCTTGAATTTCTTGAGTTCTTTGACCACATACTCCCCTATTTGCTCTGTAATCCTGGTAGAACAGTTCCCCTTAGAGCTATTTATCAATTCATCCCTGCTATCTTCAATGCTTCCTCCTTTATTAGCATCAGACTGTCCTCCATTTAGGAAATAATGAGTAGACGAATGATGGAATGCCTGAACTTCTTCAGTTGCATATTATTCTTCATCTGGTGGGCCATTATCATTCTCCTCATTACCCTCAAAAGGATTGAACTATAGATTCTTCACTGTATACATACCCTATTTCAACACTTTTATCTTGTTCTTCTGGTTTGTTCTCTTCACTTCTTGGAAATGGGACATGATTCACCACCATGACTGATATGCCATAAGGATTAGACGACACTATCTCTAGCCCACTCGAACTACCGCTGGCACGTTGAACCTTCGGCTGGAAAATGGACACAGCAGTCTGGAATTCTTGACAGTCTGACTCAGAATGTTGATTAGTATCATGAAGCCTACACCATCCTGAAAGAGTTGTTTTTGCCAAATAAACTTCACTAGGTTTCTCCTGATTGTTTGGCTGATCCAGAGAAGTTAGGGCTTCTCCTTCATGATGAAGTGGCGGCTACCTTCCATGACCTATATCAAGATATTGTTCTCCATCAAAGTTTCATCTTTGAGTCTGCATCATATCCATGTTGCTTTGATCATAATTGGACTGAATCCCCCTTTGGGTTGCATGGGATTGACTATTATGGTGCCTTAGGTAAGTGACTTCAATGTTCAACCTCTCAACTAGCCCTGTGAGTGCATCCAACCTCTCCTTGTCTGCACTGTTTGATGGAGGAATAATACTAGATGAATTCTGCATATAAACATCCTATGACCTATGGTTCAAGGGTTGATTAAATATCTCAAAGTTCTATAAGTAACCAGGTATATTAGCTTGTTGATGACAGAATGCAGGCTAGTTCATATTTGGATGGTAATTTGGCATGAATGCAGCCTGACTCAGGGTATGACCTGGGTGTGAAACCAAGGGTGATTGAGGGACTGAACTCATCACAGGTATTTGGTTAGCCAAGGGTTCGGACAAGTGTTGTCTCAAATCTGTACTCACCTTAACAACCACATCATAAGCTTCAAATAAGCTACTAGGAGGGTTTGCTTTCCATTTGATGAAAGTAGATGTTAAACTATCCAAAGCTTCATAATAAACCTCCTTGGTAGAGGCATCATCTACAACATAAGGGGTTTGCAGCCTAGCATAAGCCCTATGGAATCTATTATTGAAAGCCACTATCGGTTCATTTACCTCCCTCTTGATTCTAGTAAACTGCAAAAGTAACTCATTTGCACTGATTGGGATCCAAGATTTCTGTAAAAATGCAGTCTCCAACTAAAACCAAGCAGTGATAGACCCAGCAGGAAGATGGTTATACCAACAAAATTCCTCATCTCCAAGGGAATATGGGAAAATTCTGCATGCAACATCCTCATGATTAATTCCCCTATCCTTAAGGGTAGTCTTAAAAATCCTAATATGCTCCTCCATAGTCCTATTTGGATCATTGGCATGGAATTTCGAATAGAAGCGTTCAGGGTTTTTAGGCATCATATTGCAATTGGCGAAACTTAGTGGAGATGGGTTGGTTGCTAGGAAAGTCATTGGTGGAGGCAGGGGTGGTAATGGCTGACTTATGACCGGCTGAGGTTGTGGATTGGGAATGCCCTCAAACTTAGATGAACCCGATGAAGATGGGGATGATGGAGATGGATGAGATGGATGGGAAGATGATGATTCTCCCCTTCTGTTGGTCCTTCTTTGACCTAGTGGGGTCTGGTAACTCCTGAAATTCTTCCTCTCCTGGAGCGAATCTTGTTCTTCTTCTAAATCTCTCAGGAGAGATGGTGTTCAAAAATCAATCCAGCGTGCTTATTTAGGCCCTCCTTCTAGCGCCAACACTGTTGATCGTTGTTTCTGCACAACAACAAAAACATAGACAAGATGCAATATCCTATCTCTCTTAAAAGGTAAATCTTTATTAGCAAGCCTCAAGAGATAACCCCAAGCTATTCATGTCAGGTCTTGACAGTGCATAAACAACTCAGTGATAAATGTGAAATTGTTGGTAATCACAATGGGACCTTACTACAAGCAAGCTATGGAATCGATTTTGTCAGATTTAACAAACTGGTGACACTTCAATCCTGATTTAAACCCAGAAATCAAAGAAATACAAAAGAGTGAGGGTTTTAAAGAGATTTCTAAATCTAACACTTCCTAACATTAACAATGAAAGCAACCAATACCCGAACGGACCAATCCTCCTCAAACCGATCTCTGCTTAACCAAGATAAATCTACAATCTCACAGGAAACATTGCAATCTTCTGAGGTGTTAAGATTTTCAAATCATGAACATTCATACAACAACCCCTTTTACAGTTGAGATGAACGAATCTTCATAATCAAACTAAGCACAAGGAAAAAGTCCAGGCTAACTTTGCAAAGCAACTAACAATTAGTTGGTTGCGAAAAGTATGGACTGAAGGATTGTTGCAACATTCAAGTAGTAAATCACAAACATTATCAATCGAATCTTTACTAGTATTAACCTTCTCATAGCAATTTTAAAGATAACATGACAAGAACCATGCAAAGAACAAAGAAACAAGAATGACACCAAATCACAATGTCATTTTTGTATTCAACTTGTCCACCGTAGCAACAATTCTGGTTTTCTGTTACAGTATTTGCTTGAGAAGACCTACTTGCTTCTAACTACTGACTGAACTACCTAACAAAATTATCTAACCAGATTCTAACTCTATTGTAACTGTTCTAACCCTCTACAAATGAGGCGACATGCCCAATATATAGAACTCCCTAGAAATCCGTCGGCCAGGCAAGGGCTTCGCAGCAATAACCCAGCACAACAACCCAGCCAAAAATTCTTCAAAATGGGTCAAATAGGCATTAAATGCACATCTCGTCCAAGTCGGCTTGAGATCCGCAATACAGTTTGGACTGATGTGCGGGAAGGTAAGAGAGTAGCACAAATTGCGCCGCAGCCTATCATTAGCTCCCTTCCCTATTATCTCTGCCCTGATTTGGCTCTTCATGTACTTTCAGGAATGTCCCATCTAGGCTCGCAACTGGTGGTAGGGGAAAAAATCTAAGTCGATTGTCAATGGATGCAATCTCTCCTCTTGAGTGTTTGACCGACTTATCCCAATCTGCCTCATGCGTTAGGTATTTGTCAATAATTGCAAGGTAGGTGGCCGCGGTCTAGCTGGTGCTCGGACATAGGGTCATCATTACTTGGTGCATAGACATCATGCCACGACTTCTTCAACTGTCCCAGACTCAAGAACCTGGGCTCGATCTTCCTTCTTCCTGTTATTATCTTGAAAAGCAATGGATCCATTGTATACGCCACTCAGGGCGTCATCAATGTGTCTTCTCTGTTTATAAATCTTCTTCAACACCTTCTGCCCAATCTACAGTGACTCTGTTCTCAGGGGTCCTACTCTTGATGACCAGCTTAATCTTCTCTGCATCAGACAATGAGGAACCAGCTACTGCCTTGCTTGATTCAGCCTGCACTCAACATGAAAACCATAGTAAAACTACAGGAAAGCAAGGGTAATCCATTAAAAAATTGTTAGAATGCATCATGAATTGTAAACGAATCAAATTATTTCATGTTTCTTTAGTTTCATCAAAGTTCAAAAAAATATGTCTAGGACGGATTCCAGCGAAGGATGGTCCAAAGAGCATTTTCAAAAATTCTGGAGATGGCAGCTTTCAGAGAAACCCAGACTCAACGGAAATCCGCGGTTAAGGCACAATTCTGGCCTAAACGAAGATTCCTGGAACAAAGGTTTCGACAAGAGTTAATCATTTCGCCGAAAAGTCTCGGCGACTTCTAGGAGTCTCGTCAAAGGAAGTCACTAGGATAGGTCTCACTAAGACTTAGTGGTTTCGGTGTAACATCCTGGCGACTAGGTGAAGCCTCAGTGAAGCAGATGAGTGTATTTCGGCCAAACAAAATTCATTCGGAAAGAAGCCACGCCGAATGGGGCACGTCTCGCCGAAAGCGAATGTGAAAGTCATGTCGATGAGAGATTTTCTTCGGTATAAAGTCACAGCGAATTGGCCATGTTTCACCGACTTTCAAAGTTTAATTAATCACTTCGACCAGAAAATAGTTTATCGATATGAAGTTTCATCGGTGTAAGAAACGATAGTGTCACGGCGATTCAACATGAACCTAGGAAGACCACTTCGGCGAACCTCAAGGTGGTCGGTATGATATCACACCGACCTTGAAAGGTCACAGCGAATAAAATCCGGAAGAGATGGGTTATCCCGGACTATGACGCTGAATCACGATTTTACTCAAACACCAAATTAGTCATGAAATTCAAACATTTAAACACAGAGCAAGTCAGGGATGGACCTTTCGTAGAATTTCTTTGCATTCTAGGCCCGTTTTAAGATGACATAACTGGAAAGGACATTGCCCCCAGGTTTAAAACCCTATTCATCCACCATTAGCACACGGTCAAGCTCAGAATTCAGCTAGGAGATGACAAATGACGCAATACTAAATGACCCTAGCATGAAATAATCCAAGAGACCCAAAACCCAATTTAGATACACCCCTCAGGATACGCATGGAGCCAACAACATAATCAACAGGACAGCCAGAAAAGGATTTTAGGAATCCGACGATAGAGCGGAATCTGGGAAAATATGGAATACGCGTAAATCCGCGGATCCCCAGAATTCCCAAACAACAAGGGTCCAGCCAAAGATCAAGCAGGATCTGGGAAAATCCGACCAGGGCAAAAAATCTCAAATCAAGGCAAAAGCCCGAAATTCATCCAGAACTCAAGATTTTCAATGAATAACCTGGGGAAACACTTAGGCATTCAAAGTATACATTTTAAGCACATGCCTAGGTAAGACAAAACCTCAAAATAAAAGGGCCAAAACACCAAAAACGAAGCAAAAGAGGGTCCTTGCTTTCAGCGGGGCGTGTGTGCGGAAAACTGCACAACAAGGAACACCAACTAAAGAAACAGAAAAATTGTCACAACGAAAATATTTATAACTCGATCAAATCTTCACGCGGATCTCTGAAACTCAACATGGATAAACTAGATACACTCAGCAGCAAACCATTTATTCCACAACCTTTGATCATCAACATACAAAAATAATTGGCATACTGAACTTCACTTCACCACTGACAACCTGCAGCTCATTTATTACAATTTTCTCAATATCCTCGACATATACAGCTTCAAATGAATTTATGCTAATAGTTTTGACATCAATGACAACCACATATTAGAAGCACAACCACAACATCCAATAGATCAAGGTGATAAGATGGCATTGCAGTCAAAATTAATGGTTAATATGACTAGAATTTAAGTTATATTTCCAATTGATCTCTCAGCTAGACAGCTTGCGCGTGTGTTTCCATCGCACCTCTATGATAGTTATTTAATGCTTAGAATGCAAATCATGCAAACCCCTCAAGAATTGATGACCACAGGGCATGAGTTAAATCAAGAAATACTTGGAAATTTCTTGAAGTCTTATCATTAGTGATGTAATCATTCTGACTATTTATTATTTCCTAGCTACCAATTTTTAAGATGAAAAGTTAGGTGGAAAGAAAGTGTTACTACAACTGATTGGTAACCATCAAAGAGAGGAAGAAGACCCATATATCTGAGGGGGGAACAATTCAGTGAAGGTTGGTCCCTAGAGAGTACATTGTGTTGTAGTCGAGGGAGGAACATTTTAGTTTTCTTTGAGTTTCATTTATTTATGATTACAATAAATCATGATATGTAAGTTGTGATTTGAATGTAATTTTGATCATACTAACCTATGAGTCATGTGCATATTTGGAATATATTTTTTGTGTGAAATATATCTAGCTGCATTTATTTCATTTATTGCAATTATGAAGTTTTTGTTTTCCATTTATATTTATCATTAGTCATTCCAATCTGTGAGCTAGTTGATTAATGATTCTCCATGTTCACTTCACATTAGCAGCATTTTTATGGGCTAATGTTTGTCACCTTTATTTCTTTCTAGTTAAAAGAACATTTATTATCTATTAAAACCATATGAGGGAGTTGTACCTTTCAATTTAGAGGAAAGTCACAAATGCAATTGTGACATTTCTAGAGTTGTTAGTAGCTTGGCTCTAGTGCATATTAGGCAAGAGAGTTATTAATTTTAGATATATTTATCAAACGCCAATCCATTCGCTAACTTTGTGACTCCACTAGGGAAGATTGTAGTTTATGATTAATTGCCATCATGTCATGTAGCAGGATGGTACTTCCCCATAATAATGTGTTTCTTGTAATTCAACCTGACTTGGATTGGATACAAGCGGAGTAAGAGGATATCATATCACAATTAAATACGTTAGCTTAGAGGTATAGAAGGAGCACAACAAATTATATTTGAGTTAATTTCATCTTGGAGGAAGAAAAAGAACATGCCAAACATCCACCTATACCAATGATTGAATGTCCCCTAAGGTTGATCTTTGAGTATTATGATGACCCACCCCACCATCCTAATCCACACCCAAATCAATCTCCAAATTAGCATCCTAATCAACTGTATAATCACCCTCCAACTCAACTGCCACCTAGGCAATAACCTCGAGGTGCCTTTCTTTACTCCATTAGGAGTTGGCGACTTTGAACATCAATGGCTTCCATTCCATGGGGTAACCATGTTGGATCTTTCACCCTATCACAATACAATGACCTACCATGTGGCTCAAGGAAAAGATTCCCTAAATTCTCTAGTAGCGACACTTAAGATCCAGAAGATCATGTTTTGGCTATGACTGCAATAAGTGAAATATTGGGAGTTCAAGAAGAGGACGTCTTTGTAAGGTTGTTTGGTGACAGTCTAGTTGAAAAAGGAGTCGAATGGTTTAGAGGATTGGAGAAGGGCTATATAACTGGCTTGGATATCCTACACAAAAAAAATTGCAGTGCTTCAACGGTCCTATTAATGTTGTTTTACTTCGATAGTTCTTCCAAATTATAAAGGAAAGGAGAGAACTGGGGGATTTTTTTTATGGATTCAACCAATCATTTAGGCAGATTCCTACACCAAAACAACCGAGAAAGATAATTCAATTTCATGTATTTACTTATACTCTTGACCCAAATTTCTAGCTCATTTTAAAAAGAGATAAGATCTCTAGGATTTAACAGGCTCAAATTGAAACAGTAAAAATTGAAGATTATTTGATTATAGTAGGAAAATGGAAGCTTAATGAAGCCACCAAGCCTATTATCGATCACTCATTATCTATTTGTAGTTTCTTGGGACTCCCAATTGTTACGAATCACCCTCGTCCCACTGCTAAGAGAATGAACTTGACAATATTGGATGACATATAGTTCTCACTTGAAAGGAACAAAGAAGAAAGGAAGGAAGATCAATGTTGGTATGCCTAGAAATATAGTCTAAACACTTCAATTGAATCAAAAGTCAAACTCAACTCATCAAGTGATGATGAAGACTCGACGCCACACAGAAGGTATGCCCCCACTTTCTTGTCTACTCCTCCATTTTTCTCTGCAGATAACTTGTCCCCTTATAGTTTTGTCAGAGAAGATCAAAGGTTAGATTATCTTTCCATTCCAATATATGAGGCTTTTACCTTTGAGGATACTATTGAAAAAATTATATGTGTGATTGGAGAGAATAAGGAGGATCCTCCAAAAAAAAATGACAAGGGTGGGTAAAGTGATCGATTAGTTCAAATCCCCTTTTCATATTTGAGGAATTTGAAGTCCATGATAATTTTATGTTTGAAGAACCAGGGTCTGGTTTGTCAGAATCCTCAACAAAGGAGGTTGTTCATTTTTTGGTTGATGATGAAGGGAATGATACTCCATTGGTGAAGGATCAAAATTTCATGGAGTCACAATGTAGCCATGATGATAAGGTGGTTGTCAATGAAATAGTAATTAAGTTATACCATTGCAGCGGATATAAAAAATTCAAATTTAACTCAAGGGTAGGAGATTATCCCAATCACGAAGTCTCATGAAATAGCCAAAAAAAAATTAGACACCTCCACACAGGACTATTAGAATTAGAAGGAGGTTTATGATGAGAGGTGGTTATTTGAGAATATCGAAATTGGGGGATTCTACTGCAATTCCCATGTTTGGGTCATCCAAGTCTTTGCCTTGCTTTAGAAGTTGCATGCATTAACAGGTCTTTTCAGGTCTGGGTCATTTTTTTCACAACATGTTAATGGTTTCATGTGATTTGTTCTTTCCTCTTTCCTTGATAGGTGCTAACCTACCTTGTACATAGTTGCTTATTGGTCTATCATTTTTGGTTGTTTTTTCTTGGGTTTTGGTTTTTGGTTTTTGTCCCTCCTTTTTGCTCAACTTTGTGGCCCAATGGATGTAGAATTGGTTGTAATACTTTTGGGTCCCTGGCTATGTCCTTTTCAATCCTTGTCCCCAGTCAGATCCATTGTTACCTAGATTTTGGTTCCCTCTCTTAAAATCGACATCCCCATGTCAAAATTTTGGCTAAGTCTTAAATTGTGCAGTGTTTTGTTAAGTATTGTTAACTCGGGCAGTGTTTTCACTAGTTCATCTAACTTCCCATCTTACTAACCCTATGTCATTTACTTCTCTATTTCCTTAAGGGCAGTGATTTAGGGCATTAGTCTAACTTCTTGAATGCTCCAAGTCTTTAATTTGAGAGGTTGGTGATCTGTACTCAAGGTTCATGAACTCATTGAAAAGACTGTTGGCGACAAGTTTTGAAGTCTTTCAAGTGTGAGTGGGAATTTAAGTGGTTTTTAAAAATATCAATGGTGATTTGTGTAGTTGTGTGAACTTCCTATATCACTGCCCAAGTACATTTTCAAAATAAAATAAAGAAACCACAGTGCAATTTATTTTATTAAGATGCATTCCAATTTGAAATGACAAGTCATTGATGAAAAAGTGAATAAGTAGATGTCATTGAGTAAATGAAATAAAATAAAAATACATAATTTCTCATAAGAAGAAGATCAACATCAAAATTATAAAAAGTTAAATTTTATTATATATATACTGATGGTGATACAAAATTCACTAGTCGATTACAAAAAAATGGATAGTAGCAATACTATGGTTTCTTCACACATAAGGAAAACATCAACACATGAAGTAATTCTACCACCACCTGGAAGCCTGCTATATCTAGGTAGGTGATCGAAAGTTCTCATGAGACTATAGAAATTGGGCAAACATCCCCATGTTGTTCCTCACGAACCTTGCACAAAGAAGGGTCACTACTTCTTTGGTGGCTTTATTTTGGGTCGTAACTTCACAATACATATAACATTTCCCACCAATCCACTTTGTGGGTAGTTGTTGAGACCAACAATGACTACATTGACTCGGTGGATAAAATCAAGCTAAAATAATCACTCTGTTACTCTCATTCCCCAATCACGATGCTTGAAGATGTAAATAATAGTGTATACAAAATGCTCTAGGAGCATTGCATTGTGTACATGCACCTAGTTTAGAAACGCCTCTCCTAGTATGTTGCGCAACACCTCCTCTTCAACTTCACTCTGGATAATGAAGACTTCTTTCAGTTGGTCAAATAAACATCTGAAGAAGGGGTTGTATTTGATCTCTTCAATGATAATGAAGCCATTCATGAACACTCTATCTCTTTGAGAACTCACCATATTTGACATTTCAAGTTGGTGAAGTGTGGTGGTGCCTATTGAATTTATAGAAGGTTAGTGAGACATTTGAGCTAAAGATGATCAAGGTGATAGGATGGTAATGTGGTCAGAATTAATGGTTGATATGACTAGAATTTAAGTTATATTCCCAATTGATCTCCTGGTTGGACAACTTGCACGTGATGCGATAGTTATTTAATGCTTGGAATGTGAATCATGCAAACCGCTCAAGAATTGATGGACACGAGGCATGAGTTAAATCAAGAAATACTCAGAAATTGCTTGAAGTCTTATCATTAGTGATGTAATCATTCTGGCTATTTATTATTTCTCGACTGCCTATTTTCAAGATGAATAGTTAGGTGGCAAGAAAGCATTACTACAACTAATTGGTAACCATCAAAGAGAGGAAGAAGACCCATATATCTGAGGGGGGAACAATTCAGTGAGTTTCATTTTGATCTTTGAGTTTCATTTATTTCTGATTGCAATAACTCATGATTTGTGAGTTGTGAGTTTAATGTCATGTTGATTGTACTGACTTGTGAGTCATGTGCATATTTGGAATATATTTTCTATGTGAAATCTATCCAGCTACATTTATTTCATTTATTGTAATTATGAAGCTTCTCTTTTCCATTTATATCTATCATTAGTCATTCTTGTTTGTGAGTTGGATAATTAATCATTTTTATGGGCTAATGTTTGTCACCTTTATTGCTTTCCGATTAAAGGCACATTTACTATCTATTAAAACCATACGAGGGAGTTGTACCTCTCAATTTAGAGGAAAGTCACAAATGCAATTGTGACATTTCCAGAGATGTTAACGACTTGGCTCCAATGCATATTGGGCAAGAGATAAATTTTAGACATATTTATCAAAGGCCAATCCTTTCGCTAACAAACCCAAAATCCTGAAAAGACCAAAATGTCCAAAAGGAACTAAAAGTCCCAATAGGACATTTTTGAAGAAAAATGGGAATATGGGGAACCAGGGACAGATTTGGACATTTGGTGGACATTTAGAATTTTTCCAAATGTCCAAAGGGAACCTGTAATCTCAAATGGACCAAAATTTCCAAAGGGAACTAAAAGTCTCGAAAGGACATTTTTGAAGAAAAATGGGAATGGGGAACTGGGAATAGATTTGGATATTTGGACTTTATCCAAATGTCCAAAGGGAACTCAAAATACTAAAAGGACTAAAATGTCCAAAGGGAACTAAAAGTCCTAATGGGACATTTTTGAAAAAATGGGAGGAATTTAGCTACCTTTGAGATTTTCAAATGGGTACACTTATCCGAAGTCTAGGAAAGGGATAATAAAACTACTTGAGGCATGTTTTAGCATGATAAACCCATTAATATTTCTTAGATTGGTTATGTTGCAAATATGTTTGTCGTTGCACCAAAAGATCAACTTGTTAATGTTTGATACAACCATCAAAGTTAATGAATCCATGGGAGGTGGTTAAGCCATGTGACAAACCCAAGTGCTACACTGCACAACACAAGGAGACCAAGGGTGCACACCTTGCAACAATCCCCCTAGTGCAAGCGAGGGGTTCAAACCCATGACCCAGGCTCTAATACCAATTGTTGCAAAGACGATTGTTGTTGCACCAAAAGATTGACATATTAATTCCTGATACAACCACCAAAGTTAATGAATCCATGGGAGGTTGTTAAGCCATGTCACAAACCCAAGCAGTGCATTGCACAACACAAGGAGACCAAGGGTGTACACCTTGCAACCAATTAAAACAAATGGAAAATAAAAAGGGAGGCACAAAGTGGCAACACTCCACACAGTTATCATCTTATAGGGGGATCATTCAAATTCAAATTTTCATTTCTTTGAGCATGGTACTTGGAGAAACATCAAGATTTAGATTCAAAGTTGTTTGAGCAAGTTACTTGGAGAAACGTCAAGATTCATATTTTGAACTCTTTAAGCATGGTACAAAGAAATTTCTCAAATTATCTATTGAGGACTTGTCATCATAGCATATTACCGCATATTACTAAAACATCTTAGTAAGTAATGTTCAACTTCTTCATTTTGATTTTTGATGACTATACATATAATAAGATCATCATATGCCTTCTTTCTTAACACTTTTCTTTTATGTGTTGACATGTGTCTTCATTTGACAACATCATAAACAAAAGGTGGCTCAATTTTTTAGCTTGACAAAAATTAAGATCAGTCAGTGAATGCTTCAATGCACTTTTGGACTACTCATGGGCACTTTTAGCTCGGGCTATCTAGTTTTACGGTCACATTGTGTAGTTGGCACATTTTTGAATTACTAATGAATGCAATTAGCTAGGTTTTTCTAGTTTTCATACATAGAAGTAATAGAGATAAAAGTTGAGCAATATTTTTCTATGAAATTCATCACTCATAATAAAAAATGGTCATGATTTTTTTCTAAAAAATAGGTGTAGTCTATCCAAATTTGATATAACATCATAGAAAGTTAACTCAACTTGAGAATATAAAATTAGGTCTTTACCAAGTCTATGTATTTGTTCCTAAAAAACTATAGAAGGCAACAAGCTATTACTTAGGAAAAACCTTTTTCAAAATAGTAGATCTCCATATATTTTTCAGCTTATGAAATTCTTGTCAATCTTTTTCTTGCATTCCATTTCTAGACCTGATAGTCATAGCTGAGTCACAACTTTTTATTTTTATTTTTAATCAAACATAACACACTCATGTTATAACATGAACAAATTTATGTTCAAATTAACCCAACTTAAATCCACTCCCATTCATAGTATGCCTAAGTCTTAACACACTTATATTATAGCATGAGTACATTATCCTCCACTACACCTAAGTTTGTGTGTAAACCCCTCATCTTCATAAGTATACTCATAATCCCTCGTAAAATTAGAAAAATATGTATGAAGCTTCATGATAAACAATTATTAAAATTTGTATATAACTACAAGGAAAAAAAAGCCCACATTTTAAAGCTGAATTCTACCTATTTTGATCTAAAAGCCACCACACCAATATTCCTAAATAGTAATGTACTAAATATTTGTGACTGAGGAAACAACTACAATAGAAAACATGATCAGAAATAGGAAAATCTAGCTAAATTAGATGGTCCTTTCCTTGGGTTTGCAAGGAAACCATCCCCCCCATGGTCCTATGGATGCTTAGTAGGGGCATTCTCCCTACTCCATCAATGCCTGATTTTCCCCAAGTGGAAAAATCATGCCTAACCTTGGCCTATAAATTTGAACATTCCAATCCTATCAATCTTGATTGTACAATGATTTGTCTGCTTTGATTCCTGAAAACGCTTTTTAGGAAACTAGGAACATGTTTCTTGATATGACAGATGGTGTTTCTAATGACATTTCTTCTTGTTTATTGCAGTCAGAAAGTTAGATATGGAATTTAATGTATATGCACCGTTCTTTCCCTAGGCCACCATGGAGCTTTTGAGGATGGAAGGTTCTCCGTGTGGGTCCCTTCCTTTGGAATTTTCAAACCAAAGGAAGTGGAAGAAAACTTGGAAGGCCACCGTCTTCTTTGTCGAAGTCGTGACAACTAATTGATAGAGATTTACGTGTTTCTTTCTTTTGCATGGCAGACGACGAAATGGACCAAGAGTGGCAACTGCAGGGAAAGAGATGCCAGTTTGTGTGAACTTTAAATGTAGCCATTATTCTTTATTCTTTTATGCTTCTACTTTTATTTTCTTCATATTTATAAAGTTATAATTAAATGATTATGATATACATGATATTATTCATTTAAACATATAATGATTTTGAACATCTTGTTATGGAGCACATAAGGACTTATTATGCAGCGTTCAAAATTAAACATGGACAAAATACATAAAACATTTTTTTTGTATGTGTGGAAAAATTAAAGAACTACATAAGGGTCGTGCATCACACATGTATACCTATCATTCTCACATGATAGCAATGTCTATCATGAAATCAAACACATGTGAAAATACATTTTAATGTGCAAGTGAAGGGAAGAAATTAATATAGCATTGCAAGCATAGGTTGCAATTGTCCCCTTGTGACATATTATATGTTATAAAAGGTTTCTCCAACATGAATGGCATCAACGCAAGTGAAACCTAAGGGAGGTGGCATCCTCAGGATAGCCATTCCCTTGAGGAACTCTATATGGAAGTGGAAGGGCTAATGCCCTCCCACGCTAGTAACCTTATATTATTTAATAGTTTAACAAGAAAATTTAATTAATAGGCTTTAATCAAACTAAATTTTTAACTTCATAGTCCTCATCTAATCTCTCTCCATACATTTCTCTCCTATTTGATTATTTTTGTCTCCTCATTAAAGCACTAGATTTCTTCTTTCCTACTCTTTTGTGAGATTATAACCTACACCCATTTTCCCAAACCCTTTCATTCCATACTAGAGTCATTCCTCACAAAATCACTCCCCATTTTTTATTTTTTATTTTAATTCTTGTTGACAACAAAATATAGGCCTAAGATATAGATGATTTATGCCAAATAAAATAACTCCAAGGTGAGGCAATAGGAAGCCAACCTAAAAAGTGTACTATAATACATGCATACCATAAAGAATTTTTTTACACAATTGTCTAGACACCATAAGATAAGCCTATTTATATTTTCATATCATACATTCTATGCACAATATACATTTTGTACTACAAGCATAACTATAAAACAATGCATTTGATTTGGTAGTACTTCTATTACAATCAATATATTTTATAAGATGCGTGAATAAAAATAACATCAATTGAGTCTTGATTAAAGACTCTTTGATCATCGTCTACTCAAACTACCCACTAACTTATATTTTTGCAATAGCCAAAACAAAATCAACTACAAGACAATGTGTTTTGTATGAGCCCACTTCTCATGGAATAACCATGTGTTTGGGATGATGTTTATAGATATTTGTAATGACAAAAAATGTACACCTTTACATTTTTGCATTTTTTTGGGCCCTCATTAAATTGAGCTTAATGTTGCCTTGATTTAGTGTTGTAATGTGTTTAACACATTCACATTAGGCCTTGGGCCCTTGTGAACTAAATGGATTTAATTTTGCCTTATGCATGGTGTTGTAAAGTGTATCCTAACACTTTCACACTAATCTAGGGTTTCATTAAATAATTGGGATTCTTTATGCTTTAATTAGCCTTATTTTACATCCACAAGCCTTAATTAATGCATCTTTTCAAGGATAATCTTGACATAAACTAGCATCCAATCATAATTTGGGTGTTTTTGGTTTAGTGACCTGGGACTCATACGATACCTTGGACGTGTGAGTCCCACCTATGTTTTTGGGCCTCAATCTTGATTTTACATCATTCTAAGCATTTCTTGAAAAATGTGTTCCATAGCCTAGCCTAATGGGACTCATATGCCACTTATGGTGTATGAGTCTCGTGTGGCCCGAAATTAAATTAAATTCAAATTCTTAGTGGGATTTTGTCCTCCTAGATCTGATGTCGGCTTATAGTGTTGTAATTTCAGGAAATTTGCAATAAACAAGTATAAATACAGGGTTATTTCACTCATTTTCACCTAAGACTTTCATGAGAGAATTCCTTATAGAAAATTTGATTTCACAAGAGCATTAAATTTTTTACAAGAGCATTCAAGAGCCTTCAAGAGCTAATTATCAAGTGTTTTAGAGAATTATTCAAGCATCAAGCATCATGTCAAAGTCATCATGCATCATGTTTGTTTTTAGCTAACAATTATGATGTAGGGTTTCATGATTTAAGCAAGAATTCAAGTCAAGATATACCTTATTCAAGCAAGAATCAAGATCTACATCCACTAGAGCCATTTCATACATGTTTGTAGCACTTTATTGCTACGGTTTGGTGAGTTGCAACATTAGATTTTGTTCATCCATCATTCCTTCATTTCATTTGATTTCATTACAAGGTTTGATTACCAAAATGAGGTTTAACCAAGGCAAACCCATTTCTACTAACAAAATAATATTTTTCCCTCTCTTTAGTGTGTGATTTACAGATCTAGGTTGAAGACATATTGAAGAGAAAGATTGGAAAGAAGTTGGAAAGTGTTCAAAGTTTTCAAAGTTGTCACATCATCTACAAGATCATTGGAAGACCTCTACAGAGCATAATTCAGCAATTCAGATCTAGAAACTAGGTTGAGAGGATTGAGCAAAGATTAAAGAGCAGATTTAGGTCTTGATTTTTTGGAGAAGCCAAACTGGACTGATATGCCACTTCTGGCATATGAGTCCCAGTATATTGAAATTTGTAGTTTTTTAGGTGTTCTAGACATCTCTGCCAGATTTTTGTTCCTGCCTAGAAACCCTAATCTAGGACTAAATCGCCCAGACCCAGACTGGCGTATGAGTCCCAGTGGACATTAATTTCAGCATTTTCATCATTTCAAATATCCATTCAAGCTTCAATAGGTTTCCAAGGGCCCCTCTGTACTTTTCCAGTTTTATGTTCATTTTTAGGTCTTTTATTCAAGTCTTGCAAATCATTAAGTGTCATAATTAGGTCTTGCATATTACTTATCTTTCTAAGCCCTAGCTTGGTGGTCAACCCCTCTTTAGTTGTTAATCATACCCTAGGATACCCTATTGCAAGATCTCTTTCCCCATTTCTACATGTGGATTGAGATCTCTAGGGTTTCCTTGAGTGAAAATTGAGGGAAATAGGTCTAGATCCTAAAATCCCTAGCTCATGCCCTAGGGGGGATAGGGTGGCATGTTTCCATCATTTTACTAATGATAAACTATGCCTTTTATATGAAATATAAATTTACACAAAACACAAGTGGAATAGAATTATATATACAAAATTTAATGTCAAAATCTAAAAATAATAAAAATAGAAGCACCATTAACTAATAAGAGATATTGTTAACTGAAAAGGAGTGGTTTATTAATAAGGGATTTACCCCATCCATCTAAGAGATCCAAGCCATTACAAATTATCTCCTAACTTGTGATGGTGTTATCTTTTTCATTTTTCTCTTTTACATCAACAAGATCTATGTGAATAGGTGAAATAGTAAGGTTGAGTCAAGGGAACCTTTTAGTATCATGTCAATAAGGGAGGTCATACTTGTACTAGGAGGTAGTATATTTTACATGTGGGGAGAGTATTGTTCCTTACACACATGCACCATTTTTATTTATAAAAATTTGGATCCCCTCTTTTGCTTCAATTTAGTTTTAGGTTGGTTTGGTTGAGTCTTCTTCTCTATAGTCTTCATTCCCACACTTTTGGAATTCATGTTGATGATTTTATTTTTTGAAATTTTTTGACAAGCTTAGATAAGGATGAAATATTTTATTAAGAAAGTTTGGAGGAAATTCCATTAAGAAAATTTAAAATTTTCATATAGTTTGCATAGTTGGGGATTCTTGAAGAATTTTGGATATCAAGTTTTGGTCCTAATGTCCCGACCATCATAAAATCCCCACATTCTTACCAAATAAAAGTATTTTGTTAATATTGTCTTTTTGGTT
Source organism: Sequoia sempervirens (assembly GCA_007258455.2). NCBI lineage: Eukaryota > Viridiplantae > Streptophyta > Pinopsida > Cupressales > Cupressaceae > Sequoia > Sequoia sempervirens. The sequence goes on from VDFB02086081.1 coordinate 5,125,460, forward strand.
TATATACTTCCTTGGGACTTCTTACATTTATCATTGAAGTATAAAGATGTAGTAGTCTAATCCTACACAAAAATATGAAATCCATATCCAAAGGTTATAGAAAAATTAGTACAATGAATTCTAAATTTTATATTTGGTACCTTGTTTCCCATTTGTTTGCACCAAATTAGAACCTAATTATTACTACAATAGTTTTGAACTCATGAGAAATGAAAGGACTATAAAATATTCTTTTACCATCATTTTCATACTTTGCATTCAACATATTTATCCCTTCTTGTAATCCATAGCACTTTTCAACCTCAAAATTATTTTATTATATATGTAGCACTTGTAAGCTTGACAATAAACCATTTTGCATGTGTTGTCCATCAATGAGATGATAAAATTAGCTAGCGCGTAGTTCAATCAAATATTTCATTATCCAAATCAACTTCTTGAACTAGTATGTAAAATTCCATATGTTATATTTGACAATAAATTGAAGTTTTATATTCCAAATACATTTTAATTATTTTTTTCACTAATTTTTAAGTTTACCATTGGTTTAAAACATCTAGATTAGAACATAAAATATTTACTATTTGTTTTAAACCATAGGATTTACTTTTTGAACCCTAACCTTAGATTATCTAGTGTATAAATGGTTGAAATATTAGACTAGGAATATTAGAGGAAAAATGGAATTAAAATTAGTGATTCCTTATGTGAAAATTAACTAAGTATCAAAATATCTCAGCTAACATTAAAACCCTCCAGAATTTATTAAATCATAAAATAACAAGAATGTGAGATGTGAGATTAGCATGGACTAGACAATGAGATTTGCTTACTAAGGTTCTAACGTTATACAAATCTTTATATTGATCAGTTGAAGAGATAAATCAACACATAAATAAATTTCTCATGAAAATAAGAATTATAGAACTTTACTTCATGTTTGGACTTAGATACTTCTATCTCTTAGTTGGGAGATCTAAATGTCTTCTAGATCTTTGCATTTCCTATAAAATGTTAAAAAAAAATCACAAAGGAAATTTTATGGGATTGGCTAAGAGATAAGGACTTTCTAATATCAAATTTTGGTCCATAAGTTCTAAGACTACTTAAAACCCTACATTTAGAATCTTATGTGATTAAATTTCAAGAGAAACATAAGTTAAAACATGTAAAGTTGTAGAATTAGTCCAGAGATTGGGACATCCAATTTAAGTTCAAAAGTCCTAATATGGACTATGAATTCTTACAAAATATCTTTGAATAAATTATAAAAATGAAAAAGTGTGAAAGTCTAAATCTATGTCAGAATTTTATAAAGAAAACAATCAATATTAATTTAAATTTTCAACTCAAATCACTAGAAAGTGGGCATATATGTTTTAAAATTTGAAATGATGTAAACTATTAAAATATAGATTTTTCTGTGTATTTTATTGTAGATACCTAAATTGACACTTCATCAATTCTCATTATTCCTCTAAAAAAATGATCAATTACATTTGATCGGTTATCCCTATTCCAAATGCCTATAATAATTAAATAATATTTTGAATATTAAATTAATATTTCTCCTAATTCCCATTATTCCTCTAAAATTACTTTGTTAATTAAATAATATTGGTATTAGTTAATTAATATTCCTAATTCTCATTATCCCCCTTCATCACCCAAAACCATTTGAATAATTATATAATAGTTATTCATTCCTAACCTTACCCTGTCTTTTTCAAAAAATTAAATAAATATAAACATTTATTTAATTCTCCCACTCCAAAATCTATTTTCTAATTCTCGTTAATTTTTAATTAATTGTAAATCTAATACACATGGAAGTGCCACTTGTCTTACAGGGGTGTGATAAGTGTAACCTAAAAGGGTGGTCAAGTTATTATACCACAAGTACCACTTGTCTCCCCATAAAAATCTTCCCAATTCTATAAAATCTTTGCATCATAAGACACTATTAGTGAATCAATGAGAATGCAAAGTTATGCTAGTATTTTGAGCACTCACATTTTTATATGAAGAAGACCTAATTTTTACAACTTGGAAGATTTAACATGGGTTTCTATGCAATAATTAATAATTTTCATATCTTCTCAATGGCTTAATTGATTGTTTGTAGTTAGTTACGATTTATCAAATCCTTATTTTCTTTTTAGTTGTTCTTTAATATCACAATTTATTACACACATTTCTAGCATGTTCAATGGGACATGCATCCTTAACATCTAATCAAATTTTTGTTTGTTTTTAGTTTTTTTTGGTACATAGGTCATAATTTAAAAATTATGTTTTAGGCTACTAACACGTTTCTTGACTTTTTTGGATTATCAAACATTTAATTTTTGATAGAATTTTAATTTTATAGGTTGATATTCTATTAGATTTCATCCATTCATTTTAATTTTGTAGATTAACATTTTTTTTTAGGATTTAAATATCCCAACCTTTCAGTTGTGTTTTAGCAGTCCCATCATAAATCAACAATTACATACCATAAATCTATGGTCGCATATTATTTTAATATCGTATGTTAGATTGTACATTTACATTGTATTTTTAGTATTCTTTCTAACATTAACTCAATCTTCTACTAGTATTTCATTTTATAGGGCTGCATGTTGCCCAAATCACCTAAGGATGACAACAAGGTAGGGTAGTCCCTTTTACTTTGACTTAAATTTATTTCCTATGCAAAACATTTGAATCAACCAATTTGTATAGCCTTTGGTTATTTTGTACATTTAGGAATTTAGTAGTCATATATTTCAAATATTGGTTGCACCCTAATTTTTAGTAGTTTCTTCTTTTCAATATTTTTATCACTTTCTAGTTTTAGTTTATCAATCTAAAAAGCTAAATCATATGTTTGGTTTGTTATAATTGCCTTAAAAAATATGTTTTTTAGCTTCCCAACGTAAGCTAAAGACTTCAAATTAAAAATACTAATGATTTATTTGCAACACTATGGTCAAATATCTATTTTATCACTAGAAATAGTTGCATTAAATCAAAATAGTAGGAAATCATTTTTTGATGTGTCTTTGGTGATTGTGAAGTGTATGTTATTTCCTTGCACTTTGATTGACCTTAGAGATAAAAAAATTTAGTCTCATTTTGTGTTTAGATTAAAACCTAAGGTGTATTATTGTGTGCATGCTCTCCCCTTATGCTCTATGCAACCTTAGGTGACCAAAAACACCTAACATTTCCTTTCCCTGTAGGAGGCTTGTTGAAGGATTTCATGACCCTATAGGATGACCTCAACCACATGTCTCGATGGGGTATATAAAAGGGGAGAGTGAAATTTTACCTCAAAAAGGAGTCATCATCATGTTTGGTATAGCTTTGAGACCCTTGGTCCACCAAGACTTGTGAGGTTAAGAGATAAGGAGAGCTCGTCTCATAGTTTCATGCATGTAGAAAACCCTTAGTTCATGGAATCCTTAACAACCTTGAGTTTAAGACCTTTGGATATCATTTAGTGTGGTGCATGGGAAGAAAATTCCCCCCCGAATTTACTCATGAACACCTCCATGTATTGAGATAGAACTATCCTTGGGTGAAGCCTTTTTCCATCCAAGTGGTAAGGGAATTTTATGCAATGTGACTTACCCTAGCTATGCCTTATATGGTAGATGGTAAGTAGTTAATTCTACTAAGGACCCACATCAAGTGTCACACTTGCCTAATTTTTTTTTAGGCTTTTAAAATCCTATTTGGCATTTCTTTATGTAATAAACCAATAATTTCCAAAAAACCAAAAAACCTCATAAAGTCAAGCCAATCTATCTATTATTTACAAAATATCCAAAATCACCTTAAAGTATTACTTTTAGCCAAAATCCTACCTAGTCCAGTGAACTTGATCACATCCCAACATTTTAGTCACATATCTTGATGGATTTGTTTGTCTAGTCAAATCATAGTCCATGGATTTAGACATTGAAACAACACTTCTATAAATAGTCCAATGATTCTATCACATAAACCAATGGTTCTATCCTATCACACTACAATCTAGTCTCTAAGTCAATATATGTTTTAGTGGGTCTATCACTCTTTAGGTAGTTCTATATTATAAATAAGTGGTTTTGTCTCCATATAGTCAATCATCCTAAATAGTATTTATCCCTATTTTAATAGTTTTATCTAACTTTTAGTGGTATTATACTATAAATAAATGGTTTTTTCTCCATATAAATTATCTTGAAACTATTAAATCTCTATTTAATCTATCAAAAAGTTTTTCAATCTTCTATTTCAATGGTCATATATAACCCTCAATGGTCATACTACATTTCAATGATCCAATCTTAACAAACTTGTAACATAAAAAACTATCAAATCTCTACTATTTAGTGGTCCCATCCATGCCTCAATGGTTATGTGTTGTAAGCCAACAATTTTGTTTTCATAACATTTCTAACAAAACAAAAACCATATATCTAAATTAGCAGTCTTATCCATAAAATAGCAATTCTATTTTGTAACTCAGTGATTTCATTCACTTAGTTTACCTTATAAAAAAATTGTAGATTAATGTTTTAATGATTTTGTTAATCAAACATTAGTTCTATATTATATTTTAGTGGTCCTATTTTGACACTTTAGTTATTCAAATTTATCCTAAATTTTAATTATATTTGATACCTAATAGTTGTGTTATATTATTTAGTAGTTATGTTGCATTATTTAGTGGTTTTATCTCACATGTAAAACTATAAAACTACTATCCTTGAAAACTGAACTCAAACATAGCTCTAAAGAGTACTAAAACATCCAATAAACTTTCCATTCCTATCACAAATATAAAATCCAACACCAAACATATTTTGACAAGCTAAAAGTGCAAACAAACCATCCTACAAACATCCATACAATCCAAACAACTAATCAACCTTTGAAAACTTAAGATCTTAAATCCTAAACCTTTCTTTCTTGATAACTTTATCTATCTCAAGTTGGAAATCCTCAACCCAAGCTATTCATCTTGAGCCAAAGACATAGTTTGGAATCCACATATTCTTTCTTGAGAATATAGACTATCTCAGGCAGGATGCCTCCATTAAATATAAGCATTAACCCAAGATGATGGTTTTTAGTATAAAAGGTAACATATACATTCACCCATCTATAATTATATCTCACTTCAAAAAAAACTAAGTCCTTAACTCTAAGACAGTATATATCCAACATAAAAAAACCCTCACAATCACCCCCTAAACCACATAAACTAAAATTGTATGCTCATTACATGTATATAGACACAAAAGAATATGGAGCAAAAATTACCTTTATACTAATGGTATGTCTAGTTATGAGTATCGTGAATTTTCCATCCTAGGAGGGTCATCTATCCAACCTACCTCACAAGAACCACTAGATGAACAAGAAACCATTCTTGCGTAACCTGAAATGTCTTCTAGGATTTATGATTTTTTTAAATCCTAAAAAATTGGACCTACTCAATAAGTTTATCACCTTAAATAGTGATGCCATTTAAGAAAAAAACATAAATGAGGGTGCCAAACTTCCTCCCCATTTTGAAATCTCTGTATCAAGAGATTTAGTATGCTAAGAGATACTTGAGACTATCTTTGAAAATACATTGGCTGATTTTGCTTCATAAGACCCACTCCTCGGTAATAAAATTCTATCAAAAATTCCATCCTATCACTTACTCTTTTATTTCCTTCTTGACATATCCATTCTCCTCAAGTAAATCTCAACATGCCATCTACTTCAACTCATCCTACAATGCCACTTACTATGCCACATATTTTAAATCCCACTATCTAAACTAGTGCATCTCTCCCTTCCTCCACCCAATCTATACCATCCTCGATTCTCACAACACAATTGTGAGGAAGCTAAGGTAGAAGAACAACTTCCAACACTAATCATGAGAGGAGGATAATGCAAAACTTTACAAATATTTACAACAATTACAAAAACTTAAACATAAATAAATATAAATATCATGCATACAACAACAAAGTGAGAATTATTCATCAAAAATAATCAAAGGATGGGAGCAATAGTGAGTGAGAAAGAAAGCAGAGGGGGAATTTTGAATTCCCCTGAAGGTGAGGATGGTGGTGAAGCTGAATCTGAGGATGATGATCTAGTTTGCTAGTTTTTGGGTGTTCTTCAACATCATTTTTTCTTACTAGGTGCTTGGGGGAGGATACTCTGGCCCTCTCTCTACTTTGTTTGGGTTGTTTCTATTATTTCTTGGTCATTTTCTACTAAGGTAGTTGACTTTTCCTCTGGCTGGTTCTACCTATTGGGAGATGTTGTCTTGCCTCTAGATGGTGCATTGGTTGAGTGGTCATCCTCCTTTTCCTTTTCTTCTTGTGAGGGGCATTGGCTTGGTTTCTTCAGTGGTGTTGTTGAAGCTAGGAATTATTTTTTTGCTTTTTCCTATCCCTGGCTCTACTCTATTTGTGAGTTCGATGGTTGGCTTGGGTGTGGAGCTAGTTGTTGCTCTTGTGGTGAGGACCCTCCTTCTAGTTGTGTTGTATTTGTTCCACTTGGGGATGATGGTGGTTTTTGCATTCTCCTCTGCTTCCTTTGTGGCTATGTTCCTCTTTTCTATGTAAGCTTTTGTTTTTCCTTCCTCTTAAGTTTGGTGGTAGAGCCCCTGTTCACTATTGATGGTCTACTCATCCTTGTTGGTGTGAGATTTTTTTCTAGGTGCTACTAGGGGAGACCTGTTTGAGTTTTCACTTCCTCTCTCTATGTGGGATTAGTGGGTGCTTTTGGTCGATTTCTTTGGTGGTTGAGGAGATACAATTTTGTGCTATTGAGGCTTTTTTTGTGCCTTGGAGAGGCTTCCTTGTTTGTGGCAGCTAGTGTTTGTCTATTTCTTGTGAATGTCTTGTGGTTGGGGCTCTACCTCAGTGCAAACCTTCACATCTTATTTTGTGGTATGATTGAGGGTCTTATGACTTGCGAAGTGGTTGTCTTCAATTCTGATTTTCTAGCCCTAGAGGTTATGAGGCTCGAATTTTTCTGGGCTTATTTGTTTGAGGTATTTGATGGTTTTTTTATGATCTTCAAGGGGGCTAAGAAATCTAAGGTTTCAGACATGTTGTTCTTGGTTGGCCTTTCTGCTATGTTCTTTAAAAATATCTTAGTACTTATGTTAATGGTTGCTAAGTGTACCCTGATGGTTGTGATGCTCCAAATGCTCTTTTTGTTGGCTCGAAGAAGTATGTTTCCTCAAATCTTGGATGAGGTGCTTTCTTTAGCTTCCTTATTATACTAGTCATTTGGGCTACCAAGGGGTGATGTGATAAATCGCTCTACTAGTATGTCAACTTCCTATTTGGTACTATAGTTTAGGTCTCCTATGGAGGTGGAGACTACTTCTTTTAAGGTGGATCCCTCTCCTTTTGAGGTAGAGTTGGATGTTGTAGGCTTGGTGGGAAGCCCCCTCTTCTTTTGTTGGTTCCTTTTGAGGTGGAGCCTATATGCGTAGAAGTTTGGGGGCACTAGTGGTTCTGGTTCTCACTTTATCTTCTCTTTTAGAGGGGATCTCTCTCCTATAGAGGTGGAGTCTAAGTTGGTGCTCTGATTGTGGTAGTGCTTTGGGTTAGCTTTAGATCCTTAGAGTTTTGTTGGGCTCTCTCACTTCTCTATTGTGGTGGGGAGCTTTGTTGTGTTGGATTTGCTTACTAACAAGGGCTAGTGTTTTACTACTATTGTTGTTTGGGTGGTACTACTCAAGTGGGATATGCTTTCTCCTATAGAGGTGGAAAGGCAAGTAGGTTGATGGGGGCTCTCTACTCCAACAAAGATAATGGTGCTTCTGGTTCAAAATTGTATTTTCTAAGTAACAAGGTCGATGTGGGATGGTTCTATCAAGAATCTCTTAAATTGTATGGATTTGAGGAACAATTTGTCTTACCCACCCTTGAGATGGTTTTTGTTTTAGGATATTTTTTTTTCATCTTGGAAGGTGACCTATTGGCCTATTTTGTTGATTGTAAGGTCTAGTTTGAAAATCCTCTTGCTCTAGTTATATGACTGCTCTGAAACTTTTGGTGCTTAGTTTTATTACCCCGAACTACTATTTCATGATAGCTATGTTATAGTTTCATACCTGTTGGACTTTGGTTAATCTCATAAATGGTTTGCGTACTATTTTGTGGATTAATATGGTGATATTTTTTTTATTATGCTTCAAATGGTTCTGTGGTTGCAATTTTGGGTACTTGGTCTACGTGCCATTTTTGGCTCCGGTTTGGTTTGTCTATTGTTGTTTTCTAGTAGTGGCTAGTGTTGTTTAGCCCAGTCTGTTTCTCTATTTTTTGTTCTAGCTTTGTAACCACAGGATTAGAGTCCTTTCCCTACTTATCTAAGAAAAAACAACATAATGATTTACATGGGAAAAACCCTTTCGGGAGAAAAATCTCACACTCTAAAAGCCACCCAAAATATTATTTAGAAATCACAAAAATTACAATATATTTGCAGAGCAAGCTTCTCACAGGAGTATCATAAACCAGAGATCATGAGGTAACACAACCACTATTAGACTCTTATAATACATCATAATACATAGTTGTAATATAGTATTCTCATAAAATAGGGTTGTCTTCTAGGGAAATTTAAGCCAACAAAATATCTACCATAAAATTTGAGACCTTATGATGAATGGTTCAAATTTACAATAATAAAATATACACAAAATATGGTTATTGGGGGTGCTACCCCCAAACCCCTTACCAGGGGGATAAGCCCCCCAAACCCCACAAGGGGGTACCCCTTGCACCCCCTGTGCTTCCCTATCAACAATAAACCTTATGTAATTGCAAGGTTGAGATACATTTTTCCAACAACAATCTCATCGCACTTCTACACATACCTACCTATTTCACAAATTTCTTCTTCATTTCCCCCCCAATCATATTCCTATTACATCCCACAACCTTCTCCTTCATATATCCTACAACCATATTCCTTGTATATCCCCCAACCTTATTCCTCATATATCCCACAATCATCCTCTTCTTACATCCCACAAAATTCTTATATCCCCTAAATCTCTTCTTCCTAATATTCCCCAAGTATCTTCTTCTTACATTCCTTAGATATCTCATGTACCCGTCACTTCATATTCCCATCAAATATCTCAATGTCATTCCACTTATTAACTCTATTCTTTCCAAAATCTCATAGCTTCTAACTAACAATACTTCATCCTCCCAAAAAAAATTCATCATGCTACATACAAAGTTTCACCTCCTACAATGGGAACATTGATTTCCACAAATCTCCCAACTTAGTTTGACTAAGAATTGAAGGCAATGAAAAAATCCCTTTATAATTTACAAACAAGGAAATCAAGGAATCATTACAAGTTTGAAGAAAATTTTCCCTAACTTTTTCATAGATTGATGATAATGGTTCCTTTACCCCAATACTTTGAAATTACAAAATTTGATAAATACAAAGGGAAAGGAGACCCTAGTCAAATAATTATTCATGATGTGCAAAAAGGTTGCATATAGTGATCGATATATGAAAGGAAGTTGGGAAAAAAAAAAAGCTTCTTACACCAATCTAAGTGGGAGAGAATGTAAAATTTTATTTTCAAGGTCCTTATTATTTATAGATTCAGATGCCCATTAATTTAACTTAGATTGTAAGATTAGGAAAACAAGTTATGGGATCAAATCCCAAACAACAACCACAAACCATTATATTTAACCATAAAAAATCAATCCAAACAATAGAGCACAAAATGACATTAGAAATTGAATTAAAAAAGTAAGAAAAAATTATACCTTCTTATGTCAATATTGGTTCACCTCCATTGCTCTTCTCCTTTTCAATTTTGAAGTTTTAGAATGTGGCTCTTAGATTTCTAAGTGCACAGATATGTTTAGCTCAAGACAATAATAACGACAAAAAATTTGAAGATTGTGGTTCAAAACATGAAGAAATGAAAGTCAAATTTATAGGAAATGTTGGCATGATCAAAGGATGAGATCGAATAGGTGATCGACAATCAAGATTGAAAGAGATAATTTGCATGGGAAAGTTGCTCATTTTTTAAATGTAAAAAATGGAAGAGAAATGGAAGAGTTGAGTGGAGAAAAAATTTGAAACAAGAGTTAAATGGATAAAATCATGGAGAGTGGAAGAGTTAAGTGGAGAAAATAAAGGGAAATGGAAGAGTTAAGTCGAAGAAAGGGGTAGTTAATGGAAAGTGAGATAGATAAAATTTTCAAAAATAAATAAATCATTTATTTTTTATGTCATTTGAATAATTAATTAAATTTAATAATTTAATTAATTTTAGAACTTTAGGTTAAAATGATCAAACAAATAAAAATATTTATTTAATAAAAAATGAGATTAGGTTAAGAATTATGTAATTAAAAATAATTATTTAATCTAAAGAAATGATGAGAAAGAAGAATTAGGATAATTAAATAATTAAAACTATTTAATTGTAAAATGTGATGAAGAATAGAATTAGGTTTAGATGAAAATTAAGGTTAGATGGAAAATTAGTCAAAAAATGTTGTTGTAGGATTAAGATAATTTTGAGTGTCTACATTTTTCCCCTCTTTGAGACAATGTTTGACGTACAACATTGTTTCAAAGAAAAAAAGAAAAGAAATAATCTGACCATACCTTGCCCCAACGTGCCTTGGCAGAAGCAGGATTATGACCCCCCCTTGGGAAATTGGGTGAAAAATCCAAAAAGTGAGCCAAATTTATCAATAATCCAAAAGAAAAGGTTTATAAGAAGAGAAGAATGGTTATTTTGATCGATATCAAATGTGGAAAGGATTGATCAGGTAGAACGGATATCATGAATTTGATTGGAATGGATGAATATTGGAAATGGATTTATACAATAGACCTTGAACTTTCATTAGTGCATAAATATCATTATAGAGCTTTTCTTATTTTGCAAATGAATAACATACTCTAATGTATGGGAAGACCAAGGGGTGAAATGTTATCCCTTTACATAGACAAACACATTGAAAAAAAGGAGTGCTATGACTCATACTAAGAATTTAATTACCCTGGCAATATTGTCAAGACAAACCTCAAACAAAAGACAAACAAGAAAAAGTTATGATCTATCCTCGCTCCTCCAATTACTTATGAATATCCTCGAGTAGCATAGGAACATGACAAAAGAAAAACCAAATAAAAGATAATACTCATTGAGCCAAACAAGTTCATAGCCATTTATATCTTCTTTCCAAAGATAGAATGGTTTTGATAAAATTCAAAAGATGGCACTGTCTGGTTTTAGGAATGGTACATCTCGTATAAGACACCTGGTTTGGTTTCAAAGATGAAACAACCTATATAAGACAAGTGATAGATGATAAAGATAGATGATGATGATAGATGATGAAGATAGATGATTTTTATAGGGAATTGATCGGTTAGGCTTGAAGGCTAGTTTGATAGTTTTTCTATTGTTTCATGATTTGTTAAGCTTGGTGTTTGAAGGCTGGTCTATTTGTATCTAATCAAGGTGTCAATATCAACAAGAGAAAATTTATTATAGAGAGTGGATTATGATAGGTGTGATTGCTATGGAAGGTGATATTTTATTATGGATGGTATATTATAAGGATCATGATAAATGCATGTGAAAGATACACACAAGAAAGCAAGCACACATACACAAGGATGCAAAGACAAACACGATATTTCCCCTAGTCAAGATAAAAACCAATTGATTGGTGGTGATGATGATGATAAAATTGTTGATATGGGAAGGACACATCCCAAAAAATAATGTGATGACTAGGAAAGACATATCATGATGATGATAATGTGACTAAAGGATCAAGGATTGTATAAAGGATATGAAAAAAACCAAGGAATGTTTTGGATGATGTGTTAGATTGCATAATAAGATTGTATGGATTAGGATTGTTGCATTTGAATGGCATAACCTTAGGAATGGATGGGATTATGGAGGGATGTTGGATAAGTGGATTGGAAGCTTAGAACCAATGACAAGGGAAAACCAAGTCTTGTGATTGGTATGAAAGGATAATGGATTGCTTCAATAAAGGATAGGAGACATGAGGATTATTGGATGGTAGATTTAGCATATGATATACAAGGACTATGTCACATAGGAATAACCCTATTTTATTTGATACATGGGGTTGATAATGCTATATAGGAAATGGCATGATATTTTATGGAAAACGTATGGACAAAGGATGGACATGTCAAGATTTTTCCAAAGCATGAATTATGTTTGTGTCCTAGTCCTTATCAAGATCAAGGTAGGTAGGGAAGATGGGTGGAAATGACATGGATTGGATAGATAGGTGGAAATGTAATAACAAAGGAATGGAGGATGAGACAACTTTCCCCCAAGTATAATGGTCCACATAGATAATTAGTCTTATGCATGACACCTATTTTCCAAGTTTTCATCATGGCACTTATCCAAAGTGCCATAAAAATAGGTTTCACTATTGGAAAAATAATTTATCTTTACTATTTTCTTTTTATTTTTTCAAAAAAATTAATTATTTTTTTCATTTTTTTAATATTTTTGATGTCACACAAGATGCATGTTTGCCAGATTTTCATCAAGGTAATATTTTTTTTCTTTTTTGTATTCTATTGTTTTTTTATATTTTTGGATGACCTTGATGTTTTAGATAATTGATTTTTCTAAATTCTTTAATGTTTCTAATGTAGAGGTTGTTGTCATTATATGCCAATAGTGACCTTTGTGGAGTAGTTGTATTGTCAAGATCATGGTGCTTGCATACAATTGGATGATTTCATTGCGATCCTTTATGATACTGGGGTTGATACTGCATGCTCTGAAATATTCTATTTATGATGGGGTATTTTTTGTTTTGGAAGCAAGATGCTAACCCATCATTGTGTAGTTGTAAACCATTGAAGTTTGGTATTTTATCATTTGAAAGAAAGTTTGCTTTGACAAAAGTAGATGATCCTAATTGATAGGATTATACATACCCTAAATTTTCCTAACCCGTGAACAACACTTTTTGACTAACTCTCACCCTTCTTCTCCTAAATGATTAAATAATACATTATTATTTAATTATTAGAAAATTTTATATTCTTATTTTTAATGGAGAGGAGCGGTGGAAATAGGCGCGGAGGTAGCAGTTTGAAAACTGCTGGAGATGGAGAGGCTAAAACCGATGAGGACGATGGAGATTCGACTGCTGGTGATGGGGCCTTACTGCTCGGTGAGGCATGTATGCTGGTGTCTATGATCCTGTTGGGTGTTTTTGGTTGTGTTGTAGTTCCTTTGGTGTCGTGGTTTGACCTTTGGGAAGCCTGTGGATTCTTCTTGATCGACAGGGCTGAATCTTTTGTGGGGACTCTTGTTTGGGTTCCTTTCTGGAGTTTTTTTAGGAGATCTAAGCATGACGCTTTGTCTGATGGCTTCGGGCTTGTTATTGAATGGGTCCTCTTTTATGCTCTTGGGTTCTTTCTATGCACCCCTTTACTTTGGGAGGGTGTGTATTTGCTCTTGGTTTTGTTCAGGCTGCTTTCAGTGGGTGTGAATGTCCGTTGGATGCTCTTTGGTTGGTTAGTTGTTGAATGGGATTATTTATGTTCCTATTTGGAGTAATAGGAAGGCTTGGGGGAACCTCATGTTGTCCTGTTCTACTCCTTGCTTCCTCCTGGATATCCTTCGTCTCTTCTTGTTGTGTGTTTCATGGCTCTCTTTTGGGGGTTTCTATCTTTAGAGTGTGTTGGGTTCTTCTTGTCCCCTCTATGTGGAATGGTGGTTTTTCCCTTTGGTTGGTTGTGTGGAGTTATAGCTTATCTCTGGCCTTGACCGGCGTGTTGGGGTAGCTTGGTGATCTTTCTTGTTGGGCCTTCTCATTATTCCCGTCATGTTTGGGTTCCCCTATTCAACTTGGTACTTAGCTATTCCTATTCACTATGAGTCTAGGACTCTTCCTTTAGTGTCCTTTTGGCCTTTGGATCCTTCTATTGTGGTTTTTTCTACAGCCTCGGTCTATCAGGCTATGTGTGTTTTGCGTCCTTATTCTCTCTAGATGAATACCTTTGGCTCCTCTTTACTATGGTCACTCCTCTTGCTTGTATTATTGTTGATGTAGGGGTTTGAGGCTCTTTCTTGGGCTAAGCAACTTCTTGTGTTTAGTCTAACGACTCAGTTTTCTTTGGGTTGTGTCTGGTTTACTGAAGTGTGTTCTTCTTTTCTCTATCAGCACCTTGTTATTCCTAGAGAGGATATGTTGGTCTGTATTTCTAAAGTCTTTGCATGCTCTTTGGATCTACTATTTGGGTCTTCTATGGAGGTGGATATTTCTCCCATTGAGATAGAGCCCTCTTCTATTGAGGTGAAGATGGTTGATGTAGATTCGATGGAGTTTCTAGTCAGCTTGCTCCTATCGAAGTGGAGCTTGTTTGGGCTATTGTGTGAAGGATTTGGAGGTTGGGGCTCTCATCTATTCTTCTCCTATAGAGGGGAGTTCCCTCCTATCGAGGTGGAGGTGGGTTTAGCTCTAGTGGGGTGTTGCTACTTAAAGTTGGATGTGCTTCAGTTTTTTGGTGTGCTCTTCTATTCCCATATTGTTGAGGGGTGTTTGGAGTTGATGTTGTTTTGTATTATGGGTATTGGGTTGATGGTGTTCTCTACCATTAAGCTACCCTTTTCTCTTGGATCAGGGATGTTTCTCTTGAGCAGATGATTTGCTGCTACCTGGATGATGTAGGCAAGATCTATTTATGGAAGGGTTCTTGGCTCAGTGGTGTCTTCCATGAGCGACTGGTTTGTTGATTCCTGGAAAATGCAACTGGGTTCTTTGTGTAGCTAAAAGGGTTTTTAGTCCCGGTTAAAACCAGGTTGTTTAACGGTTTCAAACCCTTGCTTGTTTGTAAGTTGCAGCGTGTAGTCATGTTAATCTTTTAGAGGCTATTGTGGAGCTGTTGTTGGTTTATGGTTTATCTTATTTGCAACTTCCTTTCCTTTATACTAGGTTTCAAGCCCCATTAAAACCCGTATTTTACCTCTAATCAAAAACAAATTTTATATTCTTCTATCAATTAAGTGATTTAACATTATTTAATTAATCATCCTCAATCATCATTTTTGAATAATTAAATAAATCATGTTTATTTAATAATGTCCAAGATTTAACATTAGTCTACCAATTAATTAAATAAATCATATTTATTTAATAAAGGGCTAATCCAACCTCATTCCTCTTGATTAATTAAATAAACATTAATTATTTAATTATATCGTTAACTTCACTTATTCCTCTATTCTAATTAAATAATTACAAGAAATTTTTTAATTAAACATTCACCATCATGCATAAATTAAATAATTATCTCTAATTATTTAATTAATCTTTTCTCCAACCTCTAGATTAAATAATTACTTTAATTATTAACCCCTTACATTCACACTTCTTCTAAATTAAGTAATTACATTAATCATTTAATTCTCCTCTTTTATCTCAAACATTATCCATTAATAAATACATTTTATTTATTAATCAATCTTATGTTGCACATTCCTCTAGTAATTAATTAATTATTTAATTAATTATATCATGCATTATTCCCACAAATCTTAACTAGCACTCTCTCTCAATCAATTGATATTGAGTGACCACTCTTCTAATCAATCAATTGACTTAGCTCTTTAATCAATATATCATGCAACCAATTAATTGGAATCATGCAACTAGTAGCAGTCAGTTAACTGAATAATCAATTCCTCTCATTCATTCACAACCTTTGATCTCAAATCAACACCTCTTAATCCAGATAATTCATTTGAATCAATCAAATCTATAAAAGCAAGCCTCTTTTCATTTTCACAACTAACCGCGAATTCTAGTGTTTTGTGTCATTGCGTTCATCACACATTCTTCGCTTGAAGCGAAGAATTACACACAAATCCAAGATCAAAAAAAGACAAAGGAATACTATAGAGGTAAATCATGTCAACATAGTGAAGGTAATGTTGCATTTAGTTTTATTTCGTTGTGTTGTTTGTACTTCATAGGTAGATTAGATTATATTGAATTGAGGATAGTAGGTTTAGTGGTTGCTTGCTTTAATTCTTCATTTCCTTTATGTCTAATGTCTATTTTCTAATCTTAGAACCATGTCTTCCTTTTACCTTGATATTTGTCATAATTAAATTGAAAACCTCACATTGTGTCAATACCAGTCACCCATGATCCATACTCAATGTAATACCCCTCGTGTTGCTGATACTCTTCGATACTCTTATGTGTTGGTTTTGTACTTGGTTTGTGATGGTGATTAGTTCACCAGATTGGTTGTGTGTGGATTCATAGTGTGGTTGGTTTTCTGCACTTGACATTACTTATGATGTTTGATGATACATTATGTGGTGATTACATTATTTGGTTATGCTATGGTTTTCTTTAATAATATATATGGTGATGATGTGATTCTATACTGCTATGGTTTTTGATGTGTTTGCTAGTGAGTCTTGGTGAAAGGATAGATTGGCATTACTTGCTCGTGAGTGCCTTGCTACCCCATGATTACCTTTCACGGTGTGTTTGCAATGGAGATTTACATGCTACTTGACGTTTGTTTCTATGCAGGATGCAGGTACAGGACACCGACTCCACCTGCTTGACAAGTCTGAGCGTGTCCCATAAACCCAATGGGTATGATGTTGAAAAGGGAGTTGATAAGGAAGTGTCCATGTCTCAAGTCTGTCACCTCGTTGTGAGTCTTATGGTGTCGTGGTTTTGACCTTGTCCTTGTTTCAGTATTGATTGTTGTTGATTATTTATTTTATTTGTGGATAGTTGTTATTTAATTTATCTTTATTTTATATGGGATCAATTAATGTTATTTTGTTGATATGATTAATTGTAGGTAATTGTAATTTAGTTAAATGTTGGATTTAAATATTGTAAATTAAAAGTTATTTAATTAATTAAAAGGTATAAAGTAATTAATTTAAATAAATAATGTTTTATGATAATTGTAAATTATCTTTTTCAAAATATTAATATTATAAAATTTAATGATAATATCATGTGAGAATAAATGTGAAAATAATGAATTTTTAATTAAATTTGTGAGATAAATGTGAGCTTTTAAAGCAAGAAAAAAGAACCAATGCATGTTGTGGATTTTTGGAAAAGGAAGAACTTTATTTATTTTTCTTTATTTTTTTATTATTGGGAGAGGAAGAAGTTTCTTTTCACGGGAATGGTTTTTGTTTTTGGGGAGAGAAGTAACAAAAGTTGGAGAAAAATATGTGTGTGATTCTCTATTAAAAAATTGCTCTTGGTAAGGAAAAATAGAATATTGAATCAGAAGTTAGCTAAAAGAAGGGATTGGAGAAGGAACTGCAAAGGAAGTCTATTTTCAAAAGAGGAAGAAGGGCTGTCGTGTTTGGATTCGACATCAAACGAAGGACTCCAGGTTCTTTTTGATTTATTAATTCTTTTTTTTTTTATAGTTCTGTAAGGGAAATGAAAATCATGTTTGTCATGCTTGAAATTTACATATATGTTTGAAAGAAGGTTTTGTTGTTGAAAATTTGTTTGTGTCAAACTTTTAAATCTTCAATAGAAAACTATTGGGAAACCCTTTGATCTTTCTTCAATAAAATTAGTTGTGAAATACTTGTATATATATATATATCTAAATTTTATTCTAGTTATAACTGTGTATGTTGTCCTTTTAAAAAAAAAATTGTATCAATTTTAAATTTGACAGGGGTCGATGGTTTTGATTTCTTTAAAAAAAATATATATGTAAAAAAAAAAAAATGATTGGGGAGGGGGTCGGCAACTGCCATACCCCCCCATGTGGCGCAACTTACAATGCTAAACAATAGTCCTTTGGACTTCTATATGCAACCTTGGAGGGGCTGTGGCCCCAATGGGGAGGTTCGCAGCCTCCCTGTAGGTTGCAAATTTTGTTTATATAAAATTTTAATTTTAATTCATTTTTTATTTATTTATTTTGTTTTATATTAATATATATTTATTATATATAATATATATATAATACATATATATATATATATAAATATATATATATATATATATTTAAATATATATATATAAATATATATATATGTATGTATATATATAAATATATATAATATGTTGTGATTTGTGGGGAATTATATAATCAAGTGGTTTTTATATTTAAATATATATATATGTGTGTGTGTGTGTATACGTATATGTATGCATGAGTATGTACTGGTTGCAAAGATATAAAAATATTTTGAATGTTAGTTTCAATGTTCGGTTTCGTGCTATATGGGACAAATTTAAAATGAATATCTTATAAATCAAATTGAGTGATTTTTGGAAAATTAAGTAAATTGGGAAAGTTGCTCTTTTAACTTCCATGGTTGAAATCGTGTTCTGAGTTAATTTATAATGTGATTGAGAATATATTAAAATTGCATTCTTTTGCATAACCTTATGGTTGAATAGTTGCTTAATTCTTTGGTTTTTCTTTATGCTCTTCATGGTTTCACTTAATTGGGTTATGTCATGTGGGAAAAACCCTTAAGTTAGTCTATCCTTCTATAGAAGCTTATGTTGTTGTTTAAGACTTCTAGAGGCATGGGAAAATGGTGAATTGCTTTATGTATTTTTTTAATTTGATGATCCTATTTTGGCTATAGTCATGATCTTGAGTTTAGATTTGGGTTGTACCTTGTTTATGGGTGTATATTCATATGATTTTGGCAAGATGGTTTTGCCTCACAACTGTTCTATTTTGTGGTTAAGTGTTCTTGTTGGTACAACCCCTTGGTATTGGACTTTATGTTTTGGTTTCTAGGGAGAGTGGCTCTATGTGGGCGCCAGTGCACAAAGGGTCTATCAGGATAACCCACGTTAGAGTTATAGTAATAAGTGATAACCTAATTAATTAATTAGGGGGTGGGTAGTAAAACATTAACAAGATAATTATGGATGCCTCGTCCACGTGTTAGGGATTTCACAGAATAAAGGTGGGCTGAGAAGGACGTGGTTGGAAAGATCTTTGCCTCGTCTCCATGAGAGGTTAACGGTTTCGCACGAGTCACCCTATGGGGTCAGGGCCTAGAGAGGCTATCAGGATAACCATAGATGGAGGTCGTGCCTAGAGAAAGGAAGTTAGGATAACCCATGTAGGACTGTGTGATGACACTCTCCTCTAGCATTCCCTTGAGTTATTTTTATTGCTAACCTCTGGAAGTGGTCTATTGATATGTTTTGGTGATTTATTGTTGTTATGTTTTGGGAGTGATTTTTTGATATTATTTTTCCTTTGTGTTCTCTTGTTTTTCATGTCTATAGTTTAGTCTTGCATTTTCTATTTGGATGTGCTTGGTCGGGCATCCTTCCTTATTTACTCCTAGCACAGGGGTGGTCAGGTGGAATGTGCTACGCACCCCGTTGGGTCCCATGTGATGCAGTTGTACCATTCAGTGTGGAGTTTTGCAGATATAGTTTGATCTAGGGTCCATATGATACCAAATGTATATTTGTACACCAGATGTACTTTATGTATTGATGTATCACTCCCACGTGCATTGGGAAGACTTATGATGTAATTTTTTATATGTGTTCTTTGAGAGGTATTAGCAGACTGATGTAATGTATAATCACACCATGTAAATCATTCTAGAACTACAATTTGTAAATACTTTTAATGTTATGTTGTATCTGTGGAAATATGTACTTTATATTTCCATGTTTAATTTATTGTAATTTGCATGTATGGTTTTATATGGATTATTCTTATCATTTTGGTTATCGTTAATGAATGTTTAAATGAAGATATGTGAATGAATGGATTGCGTTATTGGAAATTTAATGTTACATTTGCTAACTTTGTTACGAGATAGTTTAGGTAATGTCACCTCGTGTACCCCAAGGGACTTAGTTGTGTAACTTGAAAACATTAGTTATGTTAGAAAACTTAAAATACATTCTTTATGTTTAAAAAAATAAAAATAAAAATTGTGGTTTTTAGTTGTTCCTTTTGGGTTTGTGCGACAGGGAATTACAACTTGGTATCAGATCCAAGGTTGCTAACGTTGGGTTCTCTGGGTAGTTTGTGTCTGTTAGGAAACCTTTGTGTTAACTCTTGATCTCACATACCCCCAATTGTTGTGCAAGATCATGCCTCGGGGTAGAGGTCGTGGCCAAGGAAGAGGCTGGGGTGGTGTTCGTGGAGCCAACCACCAAAGTCCATCACCATCGAGTTCCCATGGTTCAGAGCATGAGGAATGACAGAGTTCTCAAAACAATCTGTCAGGTGGTGGTCAGAACCCAGAACAACCAGGTTTAGATGGATGGTTGTAGCATTTACTAGAGGAGATACTGGGTCATTTAGGCCCTAGGCAAGTGGAAGAACAAAGGTTGGAAAGGGAAAGGGAAAGGTCAACTAGACGTGAGGAAAGAATAGCTAATCAGGATGCAATAGTGGCAGGTCACATGATAGACCTATTGAGAGCACGACCTCCCACATTTGATGGCTCTGGTGGGGGTCTTGAGGCAGATACAAGGCGTTACACTCAACCATCCATCTATCCCCCATACCAACAATATACAAGCTCTAGTGACCCCTCCATCTCTTATCCATACCAAAAATCCCCAACATTCCAACATTCTTACCAACAACCCATAAGCTCTATTCAACCATCCATCTACTCTCAATATCAACAACCATTTAACACCATCCATAGTATTAATCCCTAACAAACATCCATGGTTCATCCTTATCCCAACCTTGATGAGAGAAACCAATCTTCCATCCAAAGCATTCCTCAATACCAAACCATATCACATAGCCCTATTATTATAGCCTCCACCTCCTCTTGTAGTCCTTTATCCACTAATCCATTTCTATCCACTCCATACCAATCCACAAATCCATTCAAGAAAAGCACATTATTCAATGATCTCCTAAGAAGCATAAAATAGAATGTTCAACTCCAACATGAAAACAAATCTAAGAAATCCCATCATATGGCTAATCCTACATCATCCAAACCTCTTCCACCATCATTTACTCCATCACCTATCAAGCTAACTCAAGAGATTCCTCTCCAAAATCCCAACTCATCCAATAATAATCCCATCAATAGTATATGTAGCTCACATGATGAGAAATTAGACATGCATCAAGATAATTTTCCCATGAAAGATCAAAACTAGTTACCTATGTATAGAAATGGCCATAACATGTCCACCTCATTTGAATTCATGATAGGATATCTTGAAGAAGCATTCCCACAAGAATACCTCATCTCTTCTTTCATTCCTTCATCATTGGAACCTTTACAACATCAACCCATATCATCCCCATCAACCAAATCATCCACTAATAACACCTTTCAAAATTTCCCCCAAGGGCTATCCACAATAGATGAACCACTATTTGATACAAATCTAATCTATAATCATGAAATTCTAGACCAAATACCATCATGTATCCCATCCATACCATCATGCACTCTAGATATTCCTATTCAAATTCCATTACCACCATCCCAACATATTGAGACTTCTCAAGAGTATTTATTCCTACCACATTATTTGAACCTGATCTATATCAAGAATACTATCCAAAGCATCAAGTAGAAGTCACTAAAACTAATCAAGACCAAGTTATTCAAATATTTATATCACATATTATCCTTGATCATGATCCAATTATTCCTTTTCATGTCATTCATGATCCGAAAACTAACATTAACATTCTAATCACCTCCACTTCTGTAGATGAGACACTTGCTTCTAGTAGACACATAGATGATCTTCCTCTAGAAAAAGAGTCTCCTACTCTAGAAATATTTACAAATGATCAATCTATAACCAAATTCACGAAACTTTATGTTGAAATTTCAAAAGATGACCATGAAGAAGGTTTTTACATTGACTTTGAATCATTGCTATCTCTTGAAGAACCATCAAAATCTAATATTTCACAAAATCAGGTCAAAGATATCGATCAAGAGGCTATCCCACATATCAATGAAGCACCAGTATCCTATAAACTTTGATCACTCACTTTTGTTAAACAAAACTTCTTAATAATGTGAAGATGACAACCATTGATGATTCCCAACAACACAAACAAGAGTTAGCATCTTGTTATCAGAACAACAAATATCCTATTGCAAACAAGATCTATCAAAGAATTTAGTACAAGGGAAAAGGATTAGGCCTACATGAAAAAGGTATTTTGGAACCATTACCCTAAATATCAAGGACTTGGTTATTCATCAATCGATAAATCTAAGAATGTTAGTGGTACCTCCATGATATCAGGGGCAATTACATCTGATGCAAACATTGAAATAGGTGTTATGAATAGTCCTTATCATAAGGTTGTTTCCAAAACTCCACCCATCCACATAATATATCATCATTCCCTAATTCTTCCTTTCACTAAAAGGGGCCAACAAAATAAAAATAATATTTACAAAGAAAAAGATCAAATTCAATCCATTGAAGCTAATAAATCCAAAAGTCAAAGTGGACACATAAAGTCAAAATGGATCTTAAAGAAAGTTGGATCATGTAAATCATCCAATCAACATGAAAATCCAAATCCTAAATTAAATGAAACTATTGAGCCACATCAAAAAAGGCCTTCAAACTATCAAAGGTGTCCACCTCCTTCAAAGTGAAATTCAATACCAACACACAATGGGTATGAAAAATTTGGTCCTAAATTTAATCAAAATTACATATTCACCTTCCATCATCCACCATCTCAAGTTTGGCTAATAAAAGATCTACAATCCAAGCTATCAAGTAATTCATCTCCATCTCATATCTTCCATTATAATCTAACATCTTGCTTGAAGTCCAAAAATCCTATATCACAAATCCACCACATTTTGGTGGCAACACTTTATCATAAGGAATTTAATGGCACTCTATCGTGATGTGTGCATTTAGATAAGGCCAACTCTAGTATGGAAGAGAAATACATTCATTAGTTGTAGACAAGTGCTAATATTTTGGCAAAGCAACTCCTTAAGGAAGGACATTGTTGGCACAGTATGACAACATCTGAATCAACACCACTAGGTGGTCCAACATGATTGATGATCATTTAAAAATACAAAAAACAAGAAAAAAAATCATCCAATAGTGAAAACCATTCCTATGGAACTTTGGGAAACTACCATGGTGAAAACCTAGAAAATGAGCATCATGTGTAACAATCAAGCATCTATGTGCATTGTTCCAATTGGAAGAAACTTATCTTATCCATCTATTTCACTTACATTCATCTTCCCTATCCACCTTGATCTTGATAAAGACTAGGGGCACATACTTCAAAACATGCTTTTGGAAAATCTTGACATGGCCATTTTCCTTTGACCATATACTATCCTATGTCATACCCTCACCTACATAGCACTATCTAAAAAAATTTCTTGGATCAAACATGTTATACTATTATGAGATAGCCCTTGGAAGTAAATACTTTGTCCCAGATCTATTGGAACAATGCCTATCCTTCACATATCCATTCCCATTGCATTTTGTACATTGCTAGACACTGGGGCAGGTACTTCTTGATTTTGAATAAATCTTGATCTATGTCTTCTATTTCACGTTGTGATCTAGACATCATCCAAACAATTCAAACAATTCAAACAATCCATATCAATTGCATCTTGTTGACACTTCAACATGGTATCAAAACATTCAACAATCTTGTTCCTAGCCTGGCTACAAATCTCAATCAATCATTATTTGATCAATCAATCATCTTGGGATGTATCCTTCCCAATCCTCATGTTGTTCCTAACTCGACAACACTATCCTTGTATTATTGTGTATCCTCAACAATGTTATCATTATCGACAATTACTCAATTAGATCAATCAATTTTAGCCTACCTATCAACAAAATCTCAAAATATTATTGATATCCCTACATACTTATATCTCTTATCATTCATCCATATGATCATCATCAAAAAAAAAAAATCAATCAAAAATCCCAAAAACACTCAAATATCCTTTGAAAATTCAAAAAACATTCAAAAAAATTCAAAAAAGCCAAAAAAAATGTCAATCAATACAATCAAACTATGTTTTCTTTGTGTTGTCATGTAGGAAAGATCATCATCAATGATCCACCGTGGCATTAGGTTTTTCCTTTAGGGTCTGTCAAAAATCAAGTCTTTATCTTAGTCCAAGTCTCATAAATAAGGTATCATTGGTCATCAATACAATCAAACTACGATGTCTTTTTGTTCATCGCATAGGCAAGGCCACCATCGATGAACCCTTGAGGCATTAGGTTGGTCCCCTTAGGGTCCATCATGACCGATCATCTTTTCATCACAATCCATATCTCACAATAAAACTATGCCTTTGTCAAGAACCAACATGTTGGAAAAACAAACAAGATATCCTATAGAGAATTGAGCTCAAACAAATCATGAACCAACAAGAAAAAACTACCAAAATAGTCATCAATCTAGCGATAAATTATCTAATTATCTATTAGCATAATTTATCTTTGTCAAATATCATTTATCTTATACATGTTGTTGTATCCTCGACACCAGACCCAACATCTTATACAAGGTATGTTAGTCTTAAAACTAGACACTATCCTATCAAAACACCTTCACTTTAGGTATGAAGATTTAGATGATTGTTAACTTGTTTGGTCTTTGTTAAGTCTTATATTTTTTAACTGATTTATCTTATGTCATGTTCCTAAGCTACTCAAGGATATCCATAAGTGATTAGAGAAGAGATGAAGGATCATCACGTCTTTTTCTCTTAATTTATGTTTGTGGTTTGTCTTGATAACACGACTGGGGCAACTAAGGTCCTTGTGTGTGATTGGGATTCTATTTAGCATAATCTAAACCTCCTATACAAGTTAAAAGCCAATCTAACACTTTCTTGCATCTGGATAAACATGCTCTATAGTAATTTCCTCACATGTTCCTACAATGTTCTATTGTTGCTAATTGGAATCAGGGCACTCCTTATTTGTTGTGTCTAAATCTTTGACAAATGGATACTTCTATCACCGAGGTTTGTCTCAAATTGGTGTACATATTCCACTTGTCCATATATCATATATTCAACAAATAGAAAAAAAATCTATCTTCGCAACTCATGCTTAGGTATGCATGCATTCGCTTGTTCCATGTCCCATAATAAAACACTCTATTATGATAAAACATGCATTGCTAAAAGCTCAAGTACTATCAATCATCAACTTGGTTCAAATGAATGATCCTTCTAATGGTTCTTCACTCCTTACTAAAATTTTATTCTAATTCAACATTTCTTTTGTCAATCCTTGCACTTAAACACATCACATCATCTTGTCAAAAAATTCGGCTCATTATCTAGAAGTTTCACCAAATTTCCCGAGGGGGCACCATGCTATCCTATCATTCTTGGGGAATACCAGGGCATCTCCTAAACTGTAGCTTTTTAATTTTCTTTGGCATAACCCTATAAACACACATTATATCAAAGAGGGGGAAAATGTAAATACCCTAAATTATTGTGACCTACAAAAAACACTTTTTGACTAACTCTCACCCTTCTCCTAAATGATTAAATAGTACATTATTATTCAATTATTATCAAATTTTATATTCTTCTATTAATTAAGCGATTTAACATTATTTAATTAATTCATCCTCAATCATCATTTTTGACTAATTAAATAAATCATATTTATTTAATAAAGGGATAATTCAACCTCATTCCTCCTGATTAATTAAATAAACATTAATTATTTAATTATTTCACTAACTTCACTTATTCCTCTATTCTAATTAAATAATTACCAATAATTGTTTAATTAAACATTCACCATCATGCATAAATTAAACAATTACTTTAATTATTTATCCCGCACATTCACACTTCTTCTAAATTAAGTAATTACATTAGTTATTTAATTCTCCTCATTCATCTCAAACATCATCCATTAATAAATAAACATTTTTTATTTATTAATCAATCTTATCTTGTGAGTTCCTCCAATAATTAATTATTTATTTAATTGATTATATCATGCATTATTCCCTCAAATCTTATCTGACACTCTCTCTTAGTTAATTGATATTGAATGACCACTCTTCTAATCAATCAATGACTTAACTCTTCAATCAATATATGCAACTAGTTAATTGGAATTATGCAACCACTTGTAGTTAGTTAACTGGGAAATCAATTCCTCTCATTCATTTTCAGCCTTTGATCTCAAATCATCACCTCTTAATCCAAATCATTCATCTGAATCAATCAAATCTATAAAATCAAGCCTCTTTGTACGCTCACAACTAATCATGAATTTTAGTATTTTGCGTCATTGTGATCATAACACATTCTTAATCTTGAAGTGAAGAAGTACACACAAATATAAGAGCAAAGCAAGACAAATGAATACTATGGAGGTAAATCATGTCAACATAGTGAAGGTAATGCTACATTTATATAACTGATTTCATTGTGTTGTTTGTACTTCATAGGTAGATTAGATTAGATTGAATTGAGAATAGCAAGTTTAGTGGTTGCTTGCTTTGATTCTTCATTTCCTTTATGTATAATGTGTTGGAATGTGTTGAGATGATTTTGATTGCTTGTTGTCATTAATGGTTGTCATTGATGTCAACATATCTTGGTTGTTTTACTGAAGTTTTGTTTTGGTGCCTTGGTGATCCCAATTTGGCCTAGTTTCAGATATCATGATGTAAAGATCTATTTTTGGTTGTATCTATCCTGGTCCCATTCCTCTTGTAACACAATAAGATACATTCTTTTGGGTCCGGACTAATCTAGTAATTGGTTAATGTGCTTTGGCACATGGTTTGCATTGTAATGTGTATGTCTTACTCTTTGGTTCTGGATATCATACATAGCATCTTGATTTGAGCGAGGAGGCTATGTTTGGTCCATGTTTCATTCCTCTCCACTGCGGGAATGTTTTTGTGGTGACCTATTTCAAATTGTGCGTGGCCGACTTAGGAATTCTGAAATTTTGTTTGGCCAACTTGAGAGATTATGAAGGCTTGGAATGGTATAAGTATAAGATGTTTTTGTTTGATGCAAGCAAGTGTGATGAATGCGAATCTGAATATCCAGACATTGCAAAGTGAGAGAAATTGTATGACCGAAGGTAGCAGACAATGAGATTCTATCTGGTGTTGTTGGTGATAGTTCTTTCAATGGTGGATTTCCTTTCATCATTCTTTTGTTGGCAATGAGCCATTTTCTATAGGTAGTGAGATTTTCTCTTTTGGTAGTGAGCCCTTTTTGTATCTTTGGCTATAATAGTCAAGGAGTGAGCCCAACCAATAGTGAGCCACCTTGCAGTGAGAAAATTGGTAGTGAGCCTTTGTAAAAATCACCTTAAAACCAGTGTCACCTTAACCATTTTTTTATAATTGAGAATTATTATTCTCTGTGGTTTTTCCCTTCTTGGGTTTCCACATAAATTCTAGTGTTCATTGTGCATGGTTTTTTTTTGTGCTTTCATGTTCATTAATATATGTTTGATTTAAGTTTGATTTGGATTAATTAAAGTCAAGAAAATTGTTTTATAATAACTAATTCACCCCCCTCTCAGTTATCTAGGCTGTTCAAAAATTGTTATCAGAGCTTTGGTTCCTTGAAGAAGAGCTTAACTGCTTGGGGTAGATCAATGGTGTACAAAATGAAAATTCTTGTATTTGATGGATCTGACTATAGTTTCTAGAAAGTGCAGATGAGAGGTTACTTGATCTCTCTAGGCTACAAGACTTGGAAAGTTGTTGAGACAAAATATGTTGAACCAACAAAAGGTGTTTCTACTGCGGGTGAAATTTCAGCCTATGAAGAGAATGAAAAATGAAGGTATGTAATCTTTAGTGGATTTTCTAGAACTGAGTTAACAAAAGTTATTTCATTGGGCACCGCCTATGAATTTTGGGAAAAGTTGAAAGAAATCTATGAAGGAAATGATAGAGTCAAATTATCAAAGAAGTTGATAGCTAAGCACAAATATGAAAACTTGAGAATGGAAGAAGGTGAGGATATAGTAAGCTACTTTCAGAGAGTTGAAAGTGAGTAAATGAAGTCAAAAATCAAGGAGGGACACTAATAGATGAAGATGTAATGGAGAAAATTATGATGACCTTACCATAGAGTTACAGTGATAAGATCTCAGCTATTAAGGAAGTTTATGATCTGAAGAAATTCACCAGAGAGAAACTATTTGGCACCTTAACCACATTTGAGATGAGGAAATTTGGAAAATAAAAGGAGAAATCTGAAACAATCTTCAAAGTCACAAAAATAGAAGAGGATCTGGATGATGAAAGTTTAGAAAAGTTTGAAGCAAACTTCACAAGGAAGTTGAAGAAAGGTATTGACAAGTACAAAGGTATGTTACCCCTTAAATGCTTTAGATGTGGAAATATTGGTCATTTAGCAACCAAGTGTCTAGAAAAGGGATCAATGCAAAAGTTTAAAAAGATCAATAAGAAGGCCTACTATGTCAATGAGAATGTCAGAATTTCAGATGATGAAGATTGCTTGTTTTTGGTGGAAAAGGATGAACCTAGATTTGATATCTCTAATATTTTTTTGAAATATAATGATAGCACTGAAGCTACATTGTTTGTTAAAAGAAATAAAGATGAATGGCTGATTGATAGTGGATGTTCGAATCACATGACTGGTGATAAAATCAAGTTTGTAAAGCTTGAGAAATATGATGGAGGTTCTATAAAATTTGGAGATGATAAAACAACACAGATCGTTGGAATTGGTTCTATTACATTTGATGGAAAGCATAATACTAACAATGTTTACTATGTGAAGGGTTTATATCATAATCATTTGAGCATTGGATAGATGTACAAAAATGGCTATAATGTGGTGTTTTAGGACGATGGTTGTGAGATCCAAAAGAGATCCAAAATTGTTATTATAGCTGAAAAAAGAACAAGTGGAAATATATATCAACTGGAAGGAGCTACAAAGAGATGCTTATTCTCCCAATCCAATGATAGTTGGCTCTGGCACCAGAGGATGTGTCACATCAACTTTGACAATTTGGTAAGGATAAGTTCAACAAGAGCAGTTAGAGATTTTCCAAGAGTGATCAAACTAGACAACACTATCTACAAAGGATGTCAAGAAGGAAAGTAGACTAGAGAAATGTTTTGAAGAAAATAAGAATCATCTACCAATTTTTTGGACCTTGTACACAATGACCTATGTGGTCTGACAAAAACAAGAAGCTTACAAGGTGAGAGATATTTCATGCTTTTAATAGATGATTATTCCAGACTAACCTGGGTTGCATTTTTAAGAGAAAAATTAGAAGCTTTAGATAAATTTGAGATTTTCAAGGCAAGAGTTGAGAATGAAGTTGACAAAAGAAACAAAATTTTAAGATCTGGTAGAGGAGGAGATTTTACTTCTAATTAACCCAACAAATTTTGTGAAAAACGTGGCATTAAAAGACAACTATATGCCCCTAGAACACCTCAACAGAATGGTGTAGTGGAAAGAATGAACCAGAAAGTTCAAGAAGTAGCCAAAACAATGATCATGGAAGAAGAATTACCACAGATCTACTAGAGAGAAGCAATACACAAAACAATATACACTCTTAATAGAGTATTGTTCCAGAGGAAATATGGAAAGACATCATATGAGCTATGGCATGGAAGAGCTCCCATGATAAAGTACTTCAAAATCTTTGGAAGTAAATGCTACATTCGGAGAGATGAGGACAATCTTGGAAAATTTTATAGAAGAGCTGATGAAGGCATATTTCTGGGTTACTCTACAAGAAGCAATGCATATCGGTGTTACAACAAGAGACTAAATAAGATTGTTGAAAGTGCGAATGTGAAAGTAGGTGAAGATGTTCAAAGAAATCCTGAAAGGCATATTGAATATGAATCAAATGACTTGGATGAAAAAGGAGAAAAGGATAAGAAGGAAGAAGAAGAAGAAACAAAGGAGGCTCTGACAACTATAGCTAAAACTCCAAGGTATGTACAAAAAAACCACTCAGAAAACCAGATTAGATCATTGGAGATAAGAATAAGGGAATCACCACAAGAAGTAAAGCAACTCAAGAGCAAGTATTATTGTGTTTACTCTCGGAAGCTGAGCCAAAAATTTTGGAAGAAGCATGTAATGATCCGAATTGGGTGAAGTCAATGATGGAAGAGCTTGATCAAATAGAAAAAAAATAGAATTGGGAACTTGTGCCTAGACCGACAGACAAAAATGTAATTAGAACAAAATGGGTATTCCAAAACAAATTGGATGAAAACTGAAAGTTAGTAAGAAACAAGGCAAGACTGGTTTGCAAAGGTTACACTTAGATTGAAGGTATTGAATTTGAAGAGACATATGCCCCTATTGCTTGAATGGAAGCAATCTGAATATTTTTGGCTTTTGCAGCTTCTAAGGACTTCAAAGTCTATCATATGGATGTAAAATCTGCATTCTTGAATGGAGAATTGAAGGAAGAAGTTTACATTGAGCAACCAAAAGAATTCAAGTCTGGAAGTGACCTGGATGTTGTTTGCAGGTTGAAGAAATATTTATATGGATTGAAGCAGGCACCTAGAGCTTAGTATGGAAGATTAGACAAGTACTTCATTGGACAAGGATTTCAAAAAGGATCTGTTGATAGTAATTTATACTACAAAACTCTCTCAGATCATATGCTGATTGTTGTGGTTTATGTTGATGACATAATTTTTGGAGGAAATGATGATATGTGCAAAAAATTTGTAGATGAAATGTAGAAGGAATTTGAAATGTCCATGATAGGTGAGCTAAATTTCTTCCTTGGATTACAAGTAAATCAGAACAACAAAGGAATTTTCATTTCTCAATCCAAGTATACAAAATAACTATTGAAGAAGTTTGGATTGGAGAATTCTAAACCAGTTTGTACACCTATTGTTACCGGATGCAAGCTAACAAAAGAAGATGAATCACCTGAAGTTGATGCAAGCATGTACAGATCAATGATTGGAGGATTGTTATATTTGATTTCCACTAGACCAAACATTATGTATGTAGTTTTTTTAGCAACCAGGTTTTAGCAAGAACCAAAGGAATCACATGTTGTTGTAAAAATGATCTTTAGATATTTGAAGGGTACAAAACATATGGGGTTATGGTATCCAAAGGATTTAGATTTCACTTTGACAAATTATACTAATGTTGATTGGGCCAGATGTGTTGATAATAGGCGGAGCAAAAGTGGTGGAGCTTATTTCGTTGGCTCCCGGTTGGTTGCTTGGTCAAGTAAGAAACAAGATTTTGTATCTTTATCTACTGCTAAAGATGAATACATTGCAACATCCTCATGTTGCACTCAGATACTATGGATGAAACAAATGTTGAAGGACATTGGTGTTGGATGTTGTGGATGTGTTGTTGATATGTGGTTTTCATTGATGTCAACACTATTAGCATTTGGTGTACTAGAGGATGTATATGTTGAGGATATTGAGAAAATTGTAAAAGGAAGTGTTCTAGGTTCCCTGTGGAACTATGGAGGTCACGAAGATGCTTTGTTCTATATGTTGAAGATTATCTGATGTGGATTAAAGGGTTTATTGTTGAGTTTATCTAGATCATCTACTAGAAGTTTTAGAGGTCTGCGTGAAGTTTTTAGTATGTTGTGGTCTGCAGTGTTTTGTTGGTCTCTGTCAGTGTTCCTGAATGAAGATTGTGTGATTTTGGTTATCTCGGATGGTGTGGATGTTTCTCTATTGTTTCTTGGTGCTCTCAGATGTCTCTAGATCATTCTTGTTATGCCTTGCATAACCACCCCATTTTATTTTACTTTGGAACAAAATGGGTCCCCCTTTTCTTTTGTTTTCATCACCTTTGATTGTTTGGTTGGGTCTTAGGAGTTCTTTCGTTTTCCTCCTAAGTCTGTCTCTTGTTCTGTCGGAGCCAGGTCTGGAGCTAAATCTAAACATTGAGCTCTTTCAACGTTTCTGGTTCGGTCTCCATTTCGACTCTGACTCCTCTTTTCTTTTTTTTGTTTCTTCTTCGTTGGTTGTTTTGACTAACATTTGGGTTGGTCCTTTTCTCCTATTTGTTGGTTGTTTTCCTTTGGTTTCGTGTCCTGTGCCTTAGGAATTTTTATTTTTTTTCCTTGGGTGTTTTCGGTTTTGTTCCATCAAATGCGGAACCGAGACCGAATCCGAACTCTGGAACTTTTCTAAGTTTCAAGTTCGGATTCCGTTCTGGTCCCGGTTCCACATGTCTTGTTCTTTTTGCCTTTGTTCCTTATGTTTTGTCATGGGGTGCTTTCTCCCTTTCTTTTCTTCCTTCTCATCTTGTTCTTTGTCGTCTTTTTCAGTTTTTTCGGAGGCAGGATTGGGATGGAATCTGAACCTGAAACTTTGAAAAGTTTTAGGGTCGGATTTAGTTCTGGTCCCGGTTCTGCCAGGTTCGCTTTGTTTTTCCTCCAACTCTAATCACTTGGTCGGTTGGTCGGGTTTTGGTTTTTGTGTATTTTTCTTTTGCGGAGTCAAAGCTGGAATGGTGTGATGAATGTGAAGTTAGCGAATGGTTTGTGTTTGGCCCCCATTCCGACCCCGGTCCTGGTTCCGGTTTCATCTTGGCTCTGCCCCCGCTAGTTTTGAAGGTAAGTATTTCTTTGGTTCGGATTTGGTTTCGCCTCCGCCAGAGTTGAGTTTCTTTTTTGTTGAGTATAATTGAATGAGATATATATGAAAGGTAGGATGAATGATGATATTTTCTATGCTTTAGAGGATTGATGAAGACATTGTTTTGTAGGATTAAAGCAGGTTGGGAGCATCTGATGTTGTTTTTCAGGGAAGTTACCACGCGAAGGTTCTAGGCCGAGAGGAAAACGTGAAAAGGGGAGGTCGCGAGTCTTAATGACAGACGTGATGTCCACTAGCCAAAGTAGGTGGACATGAACAACAATACCCCTAGGACATCCAAGCCACTCTGCGGAGTAGTTTTCGAGGTCAAGGGCGAAACGCGTAAAGTCCTAATGGTGGACACGAGGGTTGCAAGTTAATGCGATGGTTGCAAAAGATCTGAAAGGCCATCCCTGGAGCGATCTTTCACCTACATGAGTAGGGTATGTGCATTAAATACATCCTTGACTTTATTCAAATGCTTCTAGGGCTGACTCTACTGTAAACCAACATATATTGTAAACCCTAAAATGAGGCTGATATTTTGAAGGCACGTGTATATATGCCATTTTTTTGCCTCTTTGAAAAAAAGCAGATAAACTTTAGGAGAGATAGATTTTAGAGGAGGAGACATAAATTTTAAAGAGACACACATAGAGAGATTTTTCTTGGTTAAGAATTAGCAAGTTAGGGTTAGAAGGTAGAGAAACTCGAGAGTAGAAGGAAGTAGATGTATCTGTTAAATTTTCTTAGTGTAGAAGGAGATGATTTGAAGACATGGGTTTTCTGTACACTGGTGATTGTGCCAGATTTGTAAATGTTGTTTATCTGTTTCACCAATAGTAGAAGCAGCCATATTTAAATCTACTTCATATTGTGCTCCAGAATGGTATTTATCTTGGGTTGATTATTTGATTTGGAAAGCTTTCAAGGAATGGAATTTTATCTTATGTTTTGTTTAAATGATGATTTACAATTTGCTGTTGAAATTTGCACTGTGAATGAATGAAACTGTGTATTAATTACAAGTTGATTTTATTCTACAGTTTTAGTTTAGGAATTCCTTGGAAGGC
The DNA here is from genome assembly GCA_007258455.2 of Sequoia sempervirens. Taxonomy (NCBI): domain Eukaryota; kingdom Viridiplantae; phylum Streptophyta; class Pinopsida; order Cupressales; family Cupressaceae; genus Sequoia; species Sequoia sempervirens. The sequence continues at coordinate 5,159,230 of VDFB02086081.1, forward strand.
AACAAGTCTAATTGCTTGGATGAATTAACATTCTCTTCAGTTCCAAAGCTTTAATCTATCTTTTTTTTGTTTCTTTAAAACCCCCGGTTAAAGTAGGTTTAATGTTTGATCTTATGACAATCCAAAAGCTCAACACCAGTAGACCCCTTGAACATTATAGTCACATCAACCATTGAGTGAAATTAGCATAATCTTACCAGGACCTTGGGAGTTAGATTTCCATGTGTTATCTTTCTCTTTTAGGAGAAACATAGTAGTAATATTATGTTTGCATGTTGTTGTGCCATTTGGACCATCAATAGGATTGGCACTAGAAGGAGGGCCCAAAAGAGCAAGCTGGATAATATTAGGTCTTTCTCACCAGAGAAGTCCCATAGAGTTCTTCAATCAACTGACAACCCACCACCTTTGATAGAACTCAAGACCCCAACAAGACACAAGATTCACAAGACTGGGGCAACCATCATACCACCCTTATTAGCTCCCCTCACTCCACCGGGATTTTCACCAATACCCCAGTGGATACTTGTCAATCCACCACCAAATCCATCTCAAGTTCCATTATAGTTGGTTCAGTCCATCCAATAACTAGCTCAACCCCCACCACCGCCACCAATGGCTTACTTTGTTAATAACCCTTCACCATTGGGGACTATCCCTTGAGGTATACATGATCTCCCAAAGAACCCAAAGAGGTTTTGTCCTAAGTACATCCATGGGGAGTCAAGAAGTGTCGAGGAACATTTACAGGCATTTAAGGATGCCTGTACCCATGCTCAGGTGGCTCATCAAGACGTGTGTAGACTGTTTCCCTATTCGTTGGGAGACATGGCATACAATTGGTACCTAAACTTACCCCAAGGATCGGTTCTGGGCTGGACGGATTTGGAGAATGCTTTTATCAATCAATTCAGGGTTTACGTAGACCCTGCTATCCTTTACCACCAGTTTTCCACCATAAGAAAAGAACATCATGAACCACTCCCTCTATTCAATACTAGGTTCCAGAGAATGTACCGAAGGTTGCAGGATCCTTACCTAGTGGCTGAGAACATCACCATCTTGGCATACTTAAGGGCTATGGACCCTTTGATTGGCTTGTTCTTAAAAAGGACATATTGTCCTAATGAAACTGACTCTTTGGCTAAGGTATATCATCTCGCCATTCAATTGCAACAACAAATCAGTCTGCAATCCGGGAATCTAGGAGGAGTTCTCCCTCCTTTAGGATACCCAATGTCCAATCAACCCCCTCTATTCAATACGGTCCCAGGGATGTCCCATTCCCAATACAGACCCATCTCTGAGTTCCAAGCTTCACCTCCCATTCCATTTTTTAACAATGGTCCCCAGGATTCCTCCTAGCAAAATCAAAATTACCAAAATCAAGCTGGAGGATCAAGTTTAGTTAATCAATCTTTTGCTATGAAGAATGTAGAAAATGAAAAGACTCTCCAACTGACCAATGAGATGGAGACTCTCAAAAATAAACTCTCTCAGATGTCTAATGACATGGCTCAACTTAGACAGAATCCCCCTCACAACCAAAACCAAGGTTTTCAAAGTCGGGGAGGCTATTCTAACCAGGGTGGCTATCCGAACCAAAATTTCAATCAAAATTACAATGCCAACCAGAACATCAATATGAATTTCCAGAACCAAAACTCCTTTAATCAAAACTATCAAAATCAGAATAGAGGATACAATCAGAGGCCTAACAATAATAGGTCATGGAATATTGGACCCAATAATGGAGGATTTTTATCACAATTATTAAACGGGAGACGAAAGGCCACACACTGCCAATGTGGCAGACCTCATGACTAATTGGTGTAGACTACATGATACAACGGTTCATTCTGAGGTAAATTGCCCAGAAATGGAGAAAATGGTTAAGATAGCTCAAGCTGATGCTCCATTCCAGGGTGCATTCAACAAATCTGGTGGTTCAATGGATACTGCCCTGGCATATGATATCTTTGAGGAAGAGCTTCCATTTCCCAACCAGGAAGAAAATGAAGTAGTAGAAGAGGTGTATGATGCCCAAGCTTTCCAAACCAAGGGAGGTCATTTCCTTAGAAATCAGAATAGAGGGCCATTCACAACCTCTACCCCTCCTAATAATATGGTCCCGCCAAATCAGAATGTGGATAATAATCCACCACCACCAAAGGGACCATCAGATTCTTAGAACAAAGTTAATTCATCTTCAAATCCTAAATATCAGGTTAGGAATGATTCATAATTTGATTTCATTACAGAAATGCAGAGGCAGAAGACTTCAATGTCTTTCTTTGATATTTTGAAATGGTGCCTCACTCAAAAGGAAATCTTGTTGAAAGCCTTGGGGGAAGCAGACAGGTCAAAAGGAAGAGAAAAGGTGACTCCTGCTAATGAGATGAATGCAGATCTCTATAAAGGTAAGACTGGTACTCCACCTTTCTTACTAAGTCTAAGAATTTTTGGAAAGAATTTACATAACTGCCTGCTGGATTTTGGGGCTTTGGGGAATGTTATGCCATTTTCCATTTGTAGGAAATTAGGTTTGAGCCCGCTCCAGACAAATAAAAAGGTTATCCAGTTAGAAAAAATAGAAGTTAACGTGGTAGGAGAGCTAAAAAATATCCATGTACAGATTGGATCTGATCCAAGGATCCAAACTTATGTGGATATCCAAATTGCAGATATCCTAGAAACCTATGGGATGCTCTTAAGTAGAGACTTGATGAAAAGTCTAGGTGGATATTTGTCTTTGGATTTCTCACACATGTGGCTACCCTAGAAAGGGATAGCAACCCAGATCAGAATTGAAAGTGAGCCCAGGCTCAAACATATGATTACTGAATATGACTTCCCCAATGAAGTAGCCTATTTTGAAACTAAGATAGGAGTTTATAAGCAGGAGGAGGTCATGACTTTTTCAGTACTTCATTTTGATGACTCACCCCTCTCAGAGAAAAATGACCCAATGATTACTATTAATCAACAAGTCCTAATAATGAAATTACAATAGGATAGGCTGGTACTAGGAGAGGAGGTTGATATGTGCAGTATCCTACTTCCTAACTGGTGTAGGGTTCATTACCAGAATCATTCTGAGTTAACTTTCCAATCTTGTGTAGATATCTTGAAACATGTCTCCTCAGTAGAAGAAACTGGTGAGTGTCAACCCCAGGCCCCTATCAATGAGTTTCCATGTCAAGAAAAGGATGCAACCATCCTTACAAGAGCCTGCTTTGCTTAGAGGGAATCATCTTCTCAACTCAAGCAGACTCAGGTTCTGTGTTCTGAATTACAACTAGGGGCTGAGGAATCTCAGTTTTTGCCAATTGCACCTACTCCGGAAACACTTCCAACACCCAGGGGATTGGTGACAAAGGTACTAAATCATGACCTGACTCAAGAGGTGGTTCAAGAATCACTTCTTGAACAAATTTTCAATTCAGAGGAATTTCCATATGAACTACGCCCCCAGTCATTTTCAAATACTGATGATCAGCTCTAGTCTGAGCTGTCATATACTTCTGCCAAGCAAAAGACTATAGGCCATATAAAGAAAGATACCCCAACCCCAGATCAATTATGGAGTCTAAAATTTAATGGCTCTAAGTCTAAATCAGGACGTGGAGCAGGGGTGGAATTAACCAATCCAAAAGGGAAGACGTTCTTTGCCTCCTATAGGCTACAGTTTGGTTGCACAAACAACGTGGCAAAGAATGAAGCACTTGCTAGGGGCTTAATGTTTTCCCATCATAAGAAGGTCACATCTCTTATGGTGATGGGGGACTCTAAAGTCATTATCAAACAAGTTCGCAGCCAATATACTTGCCATGATAAAAGATTGGCTGCTTACAGAAATAGGGTTTGGAATCTGATCAAGGACTTTGACGTTTTCGGAATTACTTTGATTCCTAGGGAGGAAAATTAGATTACAGATGCTTTGGCATTTACTACTAGTACTTTGGAGCCTATGCAGGGTGCCAAATTGAAAATATTTTCAGTTGAGCTAGTTTCAATCCCAGCAGTCCCTGATAATGTTAAGAATTTTCAAGTCTTTGAGGACGACCAACACATACTTTCCTTCTTGACAAGTTCCAGTGTCTTTAAAGGGCAGATCATAGATGAATTGGATAGAGATCAGAGAGAATGGGACCCTGAAGGATGTGATATAGGAGGAGTAATGAATTTAAAGAGTAACAGTATCCCTAAGGGGATGGTAGCCTTGGAAAGGATATTTGATTCTGATCCTCAGGCTTGGGAGAGGGTGCCAACACAAAGTGAAGGAGGAAGGTACGAATCTACTAATTTGGCTGATTCGGGTCCTGAAAGAAGTGTCCTTATAGGTAAGACCTTCCCTGAGGAGATCAAAAGTGAGATAATTAGGGTGTTAAAAGAAGATATTGTGGCAATTGCCTGGAGCTATGAAGATTTGAAGACTTTTGACACCTCTATGATCACACACACAATACCGCTGAAACCAAAAGCCAACCCCTTTCATCAAAGACAACGCCCAGTTAATGCCTTGATTGAACCATTGATGCAGAAGGAAGTGCAAAAAATTTTATCAGCAAGAATCATCTTCCCAGTAAGGCACTCCACGTGGGTTGCCAATCTAGTTCTAGTGTGTAAGAAAAGTGGGGAGATCAAGTTGTGTGTTGACTTCAAAAACCTGAACAAAGCCTCAAAGGACAACTACCCACTTCCTTCTCTTGATGAGGTGTTACAAATTGTTAATGGATCCCAGATGATTTCGTTCTTAGATGGCTATTTTGGGTATAACCAAGTGTTGGTCAGCCATGAAGACAGGATGAAGACTGCCTTCACTACAAAATGGGGGACATTTTCCTATCGATGCATGCCATTTGGCCTCATTAACGTTGGAGCTACCTTTCAACGTGCAATGGATGTGGCTTTTAAGGATTTGATAGGTAAGTGAATTATTATATATGTGGATGACTTGACAATTTTTTCCAAGAAGAGAGAGGATCATGCTGCTGATTTAGCCAAGGTCCTTAAAAGATGTATTAGCTATGGAGTATCTCTTAATCCCAAGAAGTGTGTCTTTGGAGTTCTGAAGGGAAACTGTTAGGGCATGTGATATTAGAAAAGGGAATATCCATAGATCCTAATAGGGTTGAGGCCATTTTGAAATTGACGATGCCAGGTAGTAAAAAGGAGATGAGGTCTTTCTTCGAGAGGATTAATTTCATAAGGAAGTTCATAATAGGGTTTGCAAAAATTGTCAAACCCCTCAACGAGATGAAGAAAGATGCTGAAATTGAATGGAGCAATGAGGCTAGATCTGCATTTTCACAAATTAAGAAATCAATATCTGAGGCACCGGTCTTGACCAACCCAAATTACCTAAAGCCCTTTTATAATTATTCATTTGCATCTAATCATTCATGTGCATCAGTCCTAACATAGCGTAGAGGTGAAGGAGATGAAAGGCCAATTGCCTTCATGAGCTCACCATTCAAGAATGCAGAAGTCAAATACCCACCCTTGGAAAAATAGGCCTTTGCATTGGTACGAGCAGTAAAAAATTTTAGGCATTACATCTTGAGAAGCCAAGTTATTTCTATAGTGCTTGATCCAGTGATCAAGTCTCTCCTTATGCAAAGTGAATTAGGGGAAAGGAGAGGAAAATGGATGGCTATCCTGCAAGAGTATGATTTAGAAATCCATCCAATGAAACTTGTCTGAGGACAAGGTTTATCAAGGGCCATGGCAGATGTTGACAAGAATATCACCTGTCAGCAATATACTGTGAACTCATTTACCAAGGACCCATGGTATGCTAATTTGATCTTCTTCCTTCTCAATAATAGATGCCCAAATGGGATGAATGCTACCCAGAGAAGGGCGCTAAGGATGAAGAGTTATCATTACATGCTCAAAGGAGGGGCTCTTTACAGAAGAAATTATGAGGGGGTGTACTGCGGTGTCTAGATCAACAAGAAGCCAAACATGCCATGACTAAATTTCATGGTAGGCATGGTACAGGACACGGATCAGAAGATTCTTTGGCCCATCAAATCCTCAGGTTAGGATATTATTGGCCCCATGTGTTCAGGGATGCACATCAACACGTCCGGACATGCCATACATGTCATACTTTTGTATCAAAGGAGTGTAATTTAGCAATGCCTCTACAACCAGTATATGAGGTAAGACCATTTACCCAATGGGAACTGGACTTTGTTGGGGTTATTAATCCTAATTCTTCTGCAAGACACAAGTTCATCCCGACTGCTACAGAATATTGCACCCGTTGGACTGAGGCACAACCATGCAGGAACAACACCACTGAGGTGGTTACCAAATTTCTTATTGAAAATATTGTCACTAGGTTTGGAGTGCCATTTTCCCTAGTATGTGACAATGGCCCTGCCTTTTCATCTACTGAATTTATACAATGGGCTTACGAACATAGAATTATCTTGAAATATTCCTCTAATTACTATCCTCTGGGAAATGGTGTAGCGGAATCTACTAACAAGAATCTGTTAGAAGTGATAAAGAAGTTACTTGAAAGTAATCCGAGGGACTGACATACCTAGTTAAGATTTTCCTTATGGGCAGATCGAACCCGTATTAAAGTTTCCCTAGGAAGTTCCCCTTTCAAGTTAGTCTATGGCCAAGATCCAGTTTTCCCCATACACTTACAAATACCTGTTCTTAAGTTCATGCAGGAGTTTTATACAAGGGATGACCGGATTGAGGTAAGACTAAGCAACCTTTTGAATATGGAAGAACAGAGAGACACTACTCTACAACAGTTTTTCAAACATCAGGCCGTTTTCAAACATTGGTTTGCCAAGAGAGCTAAGATTAAGGCATTCAGAATCTCAGATCTGGTGTTGATGTGGGACAAGGATAAGGAGAAAAAGGGTGATCACCAGAAATTTGATAGACTCTGGCTAGGTCCATATCAAGTAGCCAAAATTTTGGGTGAGAACGCTTTTCGTTTGAGCACCTTGATAGGAGACCCTATTCCATTGCCAGTCAATGGGTAGTTTCTCAAGCATTACTTCGGCTCGTAAAGGTTTGAGTTTCTAAATTTATTGAGTGTATATATGTATTTCGTGTAATTACTGGTTCTTTGATTTTTCTCTTTGTTTGTTTTTTGTTTCTTCCTTCCTTTTCTTTTCTTTTTTTCCTTTGTGTTTGTCTTGTTTTATTCTTTGGGGATCCTCTTTTCTTTCCATCTTAAAACATTGGGGTTGTTATTTAAAGAATACTGTAGGCACTAGGAGAGAAATTGGTTTAGGCATTTTTAGGCATATATGTCGAAACATTTTGTCTAAAATTCATACCTTATGGTCATTTTAGCATGAGTCTGAAGGCTACTAGGATTAAGGTGTATTGTGGATAACCTCCTAAACTATCATTGAAATCTATCACAAAATAGATAAAACATCTGACTATGACGTGCCTATTCATCTTTGGGTAATTATATCTTCGGTTCAAGTGAAAAATATGTTTCCCCAAGACTATCATAGGATCCACTATAGTTCTCAACCCACATTTCAGACTTTTAAATTCTTTTGTATTGAGGAATTTTTTGAAAATAATTTTCACAAGGCCTGTAAAAGAGGTATAAAAGAAAAAAAAAGAGAAGCATTAAAATAAAGGCAAACTCAATACTAAGTGGGTAATTCAAGCATCTCCGTTGGGGCTATGGACGCCTGGCTGGAAATAGAGCAATACCCAGGATTCTATTGCACGACAGTTGAAGGACTCAACCCATGTAGCTTGAATCGTAGATACAGTTGTTTAGGTGTGGAGAAAGCTCAAATAAAGAAGGATGCACTATAAGCATGCACACACTCATATTCAGGCAGTGGTTTATGTTGGTCTTACATTTGAGATTCCAGCTCAACTTTACTTAAATATGCTGATCACACTTAAGTTAGCATGTCTCATAAGTTATAAGTTTTGGGATGATTAAATTTTTCAATATCTTAAAAATGGGTAAACCATTTTCCCAACCGAGTCGCCATTTGTTATGCCTTGCATAACCACCCCATTTTATTTTACTTTGGAACAAAATGGGTCCCCCTTTTCTTTTGTTTTCATCGCCTTTGATTGTTTGGTTGGGTCTTAGGAGTTCTCTCATTTTCCTCCTAAGTTTGTCTCTTGTTCTGTCAGAGCCGGGTCCGGAGCTAAATCTGAACATTGAGCTCTTTCAGCATCTCCAGTTCGGTCTCCATTCTGACTCCAACTCCGCTTTTATTTTTTTTGTTTCTTCTTCATTGGTTGTTTCGACTAACATTTGGGTTGGTCCTTTTCTCCTATTTTTTGGTCGTTTTCCTTTGGTTTCGTGTCCCATGCCTTAGGAATTTTTTTTTTTTTTCCTTGGGCATTTTTGGTTTTGTTCCGGTGGACGCAGAACCGGGACTGAATCTGAACTCTAGGACTTTTCTAAGTTTCAGGTTCGGATTCCGTTCCAGTCTCGGTTCCGCCTATCTTGTTCTTTTTTCCTTTGTTCCTTATGTTTTTTCATGGGGTGCTTTCTCCCTTTCTTTTTCTTCCTTCTCATCTTGTTCTTCGTCATCTTTTTGAGTTTTGTCGGAGGCGGGATCGGGATGGAATCTGAACCTGAAACTTTGAAAAGTTTCAGGGTTAGATTTACTTCTGGTCCCATTTCCTCTGGGTTCACTTTGTTTTTCCTCCGGCTCCGATCACTTGGTCGGTTGGTTGGGTTTTGGTTTTTGCATCTTTTGCTTTTGCGGGGTTGGAGCCGGAATGATGCGATGAATGTGAAGTTAGTGAATGGTTTGTTTTTGGCCCCCGTTCCAACCCCAGTCCCAGTTTCGGTTTCATCTTGGCTCTGCCCCCACCAGTTTTGAAGGTAAGTATTTCTCTGGTTCGGATTTGGTTCCGCCTCCGCCAGAGTTGAGTTCCTTTTTTGCTGAGTATAATTGAATGAGAGATATATGAAAGGTAGGATGAATGATGATATTTTCTATGCTTTAGAGGACTGATGAAGGCATTGTTTGGCAAGATTAAAGCAGGTCAGGAGCATCTAATGTTATTTTTTCAGGGAAGTCACCCCACGAAGGTTCTAGGCCGAGAGGAAAACGTGAAAATGGGAGGTCGCGAGTCTTAATGACGGATGGGACGTCCACTGGCTGAAGTAGGTGGACATGAATGACAATACCCCTGGGACATCCAAGCCAATCTATGGATCAGTTTTCGAGGTTGAGGGCGAAATGCGTAAGTCTTAATGGTGGACACGAGGGCTGTGAGTTAATGCGATGGTTGCAAAAGATCTGAAAGGCCATCCCTGGAGTGATCTCTCACCGACATGAGTAGGGTATGTGCATTAAATAAATCCTTGACTTTATTCAATCACTTCTAAGGCTGACTCTGCTACAAACTGACATATATTGTAAACCCTAAAATGGGGCTGATATTTTGAAGGCACGTGTATATGTGCCATTTTTTTGCCTCTTTGAAAAAAAGAAGATACACTTTAGGAGAGATAGATTTTAGAGGAGGAGACATAAATTTTAAAGACACGTAGAGAGATTTTTCTTGGTTAAGAATTAGCAAGTTAGGGTTAGAAGGTAGAGAAACTCGAGAGTAGAAGGAAGTAGATGTATCTGTCAAATTTTCTTAGTGTAGATGGAGATGATTTGAAGACATGGGTTTTCTGTACATTGGTGATTGTGCCAGATTTGTAAATGTTGTTTATCTATTTCACCAATAGTAGAAGTAGCCAAATTTAAATCTACTTCATATTGTTCTCCAGAATGGTATTTATCTTGGGTTGATTATTTGATTTGGAAAGCTTTCAAGGAATGGAATTTTATCTTATGTTCTATTTAAATGATTATTTACAATCTGCTGTTGAAATTCGCACTATGAATGAATGAAACTGTGTATTAATTACAAGTTGATTTTATTCTGCATTTTTAGTTTAGGAATTCCTTGGAAGGAAACAAGTCTAATTGCTTGGATGAATTAATTCCTTGGAAGGCAACAAGTCTGATTGCTTGGATGAATTAACATTCTCTTCAGTTCCAAAGCTTTAATCTATCTTTTTTTTGTTTCTTTAAAACCCTCGGTTAAAGTAGGTTTAATGTTTGATCTTATGACAATCCAGAAGCTCAACACCAGCAGGCCCCTTGAACATTATAGTCACATCAACCATTGAGTGAAATCAGCATAATCTTACCAGGACCTTGGGAGTTAGATTTCCATGTGTTACCTTTCTCTTTCAGGAGAAACAGAGTAGTAATATTTGTTTGCATGTTGTTGTGCCATTTGGACCATCAACAATTCTCTATCTTTGTGGTATGTCTACATTAATTGGTGAGCTTGTGGTTGAAGATCTTTTCTTGCGCATGTTGGGATTTTTCATGTTTCTAGCTGAGATGTTGGTAGTAGCGTGTTGTGGATCTTTGAGGTGAAATTAATTAAAATATTTTCATATTGGAGATGTTAATTTAGGTCTCCACTATGCTGTGGTCGACCTTGATGATTCGTATTAAAATTTTATTTGTAAATCTGGGCCGACATTGTAAATATATTTTATTTTCTTGGCTGACAAAGTTGTAATGGAATCTGATGTAGTGGATATATAAGGGTGATTAGTTCATTGATGAAGATGATGCTTTGTGTGCTCCCATGTGTGCAGATATCATTCGATTGAAGAGAAAAGTGTGAAGAAATTTGTGTGAAGTGTAAAGAAGTTTTGAGCTTAATTGGAACTGTAATTAGGCTTGTGCAGAAGCTATTTTGTCAATTCATACCCTCTGGATTTTTAATCCAACTCTATTGGGCAGTGAGTCCCTTTTTTAATTGAGCAGTGAGCTCTAGGCAATGTGCTTGAATGCATGTGCACTCTCCTTTTTATTTTCCATTATACTTGTAGCAGAGTATAATCTTATGGACTAACATCCACCATGGATTTTCCCCTAATAGGGTTTCCACATAAAAAATTTGGTGTTCTTTGTCTCTCTGATGTGTTAATTGCTTATTCATCAGATCTGAGATTAAGGTTAAGTTAAGTTAGAAAAGTTTAAATTTTTGTAACAACTGATTCACCTCCCCACTCTAAGTTGTTTGTCCTTGTTCTACCAACAATTGGTATTAGAGCCCATTCCTCTGAAGAAGTCTAATAGCTTGAGGTGATCTAAGATGGCAACATTCAAGAAGGATAGTCCTAGATTTGATGGCACTAACTATTCACTATGGAAGATTAGGGTGCAATTTCATTTAAGGTGTATTGGTGAAACCTTCTAGAATATCACAAGAGATCCATATACTATTCCTCATAATGGCCCCTCTACTACTGATGAGATCAAACATGATGAAAGTAATATTAGGGCCATTGAAGCTTTGGTGAGTGCCCTAACGGATTCAAAGATGGCTAATGTGGTAGGTCTGCAGACAACTCATGAGGTTTGGACGAAACTAGAAACCTTGTATGAAGGAGATGCACAGGTGAAGATGAAAATATCACTTCTTTTATGCAGAGAGTAAATGAGATAGTGATGGGAATTAAATGTGTCAGTGGTTATGTGGATGAGGATGAAATTGTGGCTAAAGTACTCAGATCCTTGCCTCCCTCCTACAAAATGAAGGTTCATGCTATTGAAGAGTTTAGATCAGTAAACAAGATGACAAGAGATACATTGATCGGGAAGCTTGCTACCTTTGAGATAAGTGAATTTGGTGAATCTACATCAAAGATTGAATCCGCATTCAAGGCTACTGTATCCGGAAGTAACAGGAAATGATATAGTCTAGGAGAGAGTTCCAAAAGGATATCCAAGTATGATGAAGAATTGAAAAAACTTGAAGATAAAGAAAGAGAGGTAGAAGAACTGGAAGCACTAATTGCAAAGCAAGAAGGGAGAAGAAAAGGTAAGTATGAAGAAGTATTACCTATTAAATGTTTTTCATGCAGTAAAATAGGTCATTTTGCATCAAGATGTCTTGAAAGAGTTCCTAGATCTAAGCCTAAGAAGTCTAGATTCCCAAAGAGATGATACTTTGTTGAAGAAGAAGTGACTGATGATGAGTTTGATAAAGATAATGGTAAAGAAGATGATTGGGCTTTCATTGCTACCATTGAAGATAATCCCAGGGCTACTGAATCTACTAAAGATGAAAAATCTCTTGCAGCTCAAGTTGAAGAAAAAGATGAATGGGTCATCGATAGTGAATGCTCACATCATATGACTGGTGATAAAAGAAAATTTGTGAGTCTAGAGAAGTATGATGGTGGGGTTGTAATATTTGGAGATAACAATGCTGGTGTGATTCGTGGTAGAGGATCTATTTGCCTTGGTGGTAAGGGCAACACTAATGATGTCGTCTATGTTGAAGGATTAAAGCACAACTTGTTGAGTGTTGGACAGATGGTTCACAAGGGATATGATCTTCAGTTCAAAGATGGAAGATGCAAGATATGTGAAAGTTTCAGGAACATGATTGCAACAAGCAAGCAAACAAAAGGTAATATTTTCACCTAAATACTGCTAGTGGAAGTTGTTTAATTGCTCAAGTAGATGAAAGTTGGTTGTGGCATAGGAGATTGTGTCATGTAAACTTTGACAACATTATCAAGATAAGTTCTACTCAAGCGGTAAGAGATCTGTCTAGATTAGTGAATCCTGCTAATGTAATCTGCAAGGAATGTCAGATGGGTAAACAAACTAAGGTCTCATTCTAGAGCAAACAGTTTCATTCAAATAATTTGCTGGAGCTGCTACACACTGACCTTTTTGGTCCCTCTAGAGTCAAAAGTATTCATGGAGAAAGGTATTTTATGCTGGTTATTGATGATTACTCTAGAAGGATTTGGGTTTCCTTTTTAAGCGAAAAATGTGAAGCATTGGAGAAGTTCAAAAGTTTCAAGGCTATGGCAGAAAATGAGAAAGGTCTGAAAATCAAGTGCCTGAGATCTGACAAAGGTGGTGAGTTCATTTCTAAGGAGTTCAACTCTTATTGTGAAGAACATGGAATTAAAAGACAATTATCTGCTCCCCGAACCCCTCAACAGAATGGAGTTGCAGAGAGAAAGAATAGAACGGTTTTGGATGCTTCCAGAACCATGATGATGGAAGGAAATGTGTCTCAGATGTACTGGAGTGAATCGGTAAGCACTTTTGTGTATACCTTGAACTGGGTAAATGTGAATGGAAATTCTAGTAAGACCCCTTATGAGTTATGGTTTGGTCACAAACGTACTGTCAAGTATTTTAAGATATTTGGAAGAAAGTGTTATATTAGGAGAGATGATATAGGGAAATTTTATGCTAGAAGCGATGAAGGGACCTTCCTAGGTTACTCCACTAAGAGCAAGGCCTACCGGTGCTATAAAAAAATACTGAGAAAGATGGTTGAGATTGCAAATGTAAAAGTTGATGACGACTCTGTCAAATCATCCAAACAATGCAGTTATGATTCAGATGAAGACAACTCAAGCCAAGGAAAGAACACTCAAACAATGAATCTTCTTCAGATTATTCCATATGTTTCAATGAAGCAACCTCAATTTGTTCTGGTAAATCAAGCCAGTCAGGAAGCTCAGACAAGTACAGAAGCATAGACAAGTGCAAGTAAAGATCAGAAGAGTTAGAAGTCCAAGTAAGTCCCAAAACTCCAAGACATGTAAAGCTAAATCATTTTGAAAGTCAAATCATAGGAGATAAGAGTAAAGGAGTGCAAACTAGAAGAAAAAATGTAGAATATTGTTTGATTTCCAAGATTGAACCTAAGAGTGTCACTGAAGCTTGTCAAGATGAACACTTTTTGGAAGCTATGAAGGAAGAGCTGACATAGATTGAGAAGAATGACACATGGCTACTGATTCCTAGGCCTAAAGACAAAAATGTGATTGGTACTAATTGGTTATTTAGAAACAACCTGAATGAAGAAGGTGAAGTGGTTCAGAATAAAGCAAGACTGGTATGTAAAGGTTATTCTCAAATGGAAGGTATTGATTTTGAAGAAACTTTTTCCCCTGTAGCTAGAATTGAAGCTGTGAGATTATTTCTTGCTTATGCTGCACACAAAAATTATAAAGTTTATCAAATGGATGTGAAGTCTACATTTTTGAATGGAGAACTAGAAGAAGAAGTGTGCATTGAACAGTCGGATGGATTTCAACTTACAGATAAGGGAGATATGGTTTGCAGATTGAAGAAAGCTCTATATGGACTTAAGCAAGCCCCTAGAGCCTAGTATGCTAGATTGGACAAATATCTACTAAAGCTTGGATTCAGTAAAGGTACTATTGATAGCAACTTATATTTCAAGTTAGATCACAATAAGGAGTTGATTATAGAATTTTTTGTTGAAGACGCCATTTTTGGAGGTGATGAAAATCTATGTATGAAGTTTGTTGATGAGATGAAGAGTGAATTTGAGATGAGCATGATAGGTGAGATGAAGTTCTTTCTAGGATTTCAAATTACACAATTGGACTAGGGGATTTTCATATCTCAGTCCAAATATGTGAAAGAACTGCTGAAGAAGTTTGGAATGGATGACTCCAAACCTGTTGGTACTCCCATGGTGACCGGATGTAAGTTGACATAAAATTATGATTCTCCAAAGGAAAATCAAACCAAATATAGATCAATGATCGGTGGATTGCTCTACTTGACTCAGACTAGACCAAACATTATGAATGATGTATGTATGGTTTCCAAATTCCAGGCTGATCCAAAGGAATAACATGTGACTGCTGTAAAAGAATTTTCAGATATCTAAAAGGAACAATTGACTTTGGACTTTGGTATCCAAAGGATGATGATCTCACTTTGTGTGCATACACTGATGTGGATTGGGTTGGTGATGTAGATGACAGGAAAAGTACTAGTGGTGGTGCCTTCTTCCTAGGGAAGAAGCTAATATCTTGGTTGAGTAAAAAGAAAAACTCAATTTCTCTATCTACTGCTGAAGCAGAATACATTGTTGTTGCTAATAATTGTACTCAAGTGATATGAATGAAATAGATGCTGAGAGATATCAGGGTGATATATAAATCCTATTTCCATATAATGCGACAAATCAAGTGCAATAAATATCTCAAGGAATCAAGTACTACACTCTAAGACTAAACATATATCAATCAAGTTTCATTTCTTGAGGGAGAAAGTGAATGAGAAAGAAGTCAGACTGGAGTATGTGCCTACCAAAGAACAAATTGTAGATATATTTAGTAAGCCTTTGCTGAAGGATACTTTTGAGTCTCTCAGAGGAATTCTAGGGGTAATTACCCCTCCTAATAAGAACTAAATGATGCATCTTATTGAATCAATCTGTGAGCTTCATTGCTATATTTTGATCCAGATTGATGTTTCTGTGGCTTCTACTTAGGGGGAGTAGTCAAATGTGAAAATATGTGGTTCAGAGCGTGTGTATGGAAAGGTCATTGTTACCTTTTCCATTGATGTCAAAGGGGGAGAAGTGTAATGTGAAAAATATTTTTCAAGAGGAGAAGTGCAGAGGAAGTCAATTTGTTAGGTTGATGGTATTTTTCACATTATGTGTTGCCATCAATGCCAAAGGGGGAGATTGTTGGATGTTGTGGATGTGTTGCTGATATGTAGTTGTCATTGATGTCAACACTATTAGCATTTGGTGTACTAGAGGTTGTATATGTCAAGGATATTGAGAAATTTGTAAAAGGAAGTGTTCTAGGTTTCATGTGGAACTGTACAAGTCATGAAGGTGCTTTGTTATGTACATTGAAGATTAGTTGATGTGGATTAAAGGTTTTATTGTTGAGTTTATCTAGATCATCTACCGGAAGTTTCAGAGGTCCGCGTGACGTTTTGAGTATGTTGTGGTCTAACAGTGTTTTGCTGGTCTTTGTCAGTGTTCCTGAATGAAGATTGTGTGATTCTGGTTATCTCGGATGGTGCGGATTTTTCTCTATTGTTTCTTGGTGCTCTCAAATGTCTCTAGATCATTCTCTATCTTTGTGGTACGTCCACATTAATCGGTGAGCTCGTGGTTGAAATTTTTTTTTGCGCATGTTCAATTTTTCATGTTTTTGGCCGAAATGTTGGTAGTAGAATGTTGTGGATCTTTGAGGTGAAATTAATTAAAATATTTTTAGTATTGGAGATGTTAATTTGGATCTCCACTATGTTGTTCCAACCTTGGTGGATTCACATTAAAAATTTATTTGTAAATCTAGGCCGACATTGCAAATATATTTTATTTTCCTGGCCGATGAAGTTGTAATGGAATCTGATGTAGTGGATATATAAGGGTGATTAGTTCATTGATGAATATGATGCTTCGTGTGCTCCCTTGTGTGTATATGTGAATATCATTCGATTGCAGAGCAGAGTGTGAAGAAATTTGTGCGAAGTGTGAAGAATTGTTGAGCTTAATTGGAACTATAATCAGGCTTGTGCAGAAGCTATTTTCTCAGTTCATACCCTTCATATTTTTAATCCAACTCTATTTGGCAATAAGCCCCTTTTGTAATTGATCAGTGAGCTTTAGGAAATGAGCCTAAATGCATGTGCATTCCCCTTGTTATTTTTCATTATACTTTTAGCAGAGTATAATCTTGTGGACTAACATCCACCGTGGTTTTTTCCCTAACAAGGTTTCCACGTAAAAATCTTGGTGTTTTTTGTCTCTCTGATGTGTTAATTGCTTTTGGCTAATTTCTTATTCATCAAATATAAGATTAAGGTTAAGTTAAGTTAGAAAATTTAAATTTTTGTAACAACCGATTCACCCCCCTCTCAGTTGTTTGTCCTTGTTTTGCCAACAATTGGCATATCATTTGATGAACCTATCTCAATTATGTGTGATAATACCAGTGAAATAAAAATTTCAAGAATTTGGTACAACATTCCAGAATAAAAAATATATCCATTAGATATCATTTCTTGAGGGAGTCTAAGGTATTGGAGATGAGGTCAGACTTGAATATGTACCTACGAAAGAGTAGATTGCAAATATTTTAACAAAACTGTTGAGCAAAGATACCTTTGAGTTTATCTGGCAGAAGTTAGGGGTTCTTCCCCCTCCTAATCTACAATAACATGCACCAGGGTGTGCATTGGTTCAGGGTATTATATGTTCATTTTTATCTGGATCAATGCTTGGTGGCTTCCTTAGAGGGGGAGCAGAGTAAATTTTTTAGGGGGAGTTTTTCCCTTTGTCTTTGATGTCAAAGGGGGAGAAGAAAAGAAGATAAGATGGTCCTTGATGTTGAAATTGAGTTGGTTGGTTTGTTATTAATGAATGTTGCCATCAATGACAAAGGGGGAGATTGTCGGAATGTGTTGAGATGATGTTGATTGCTTGTTGTCATTAATGGTTTTCATTGATATCAACATATCTTGGTTGTTTGACCAAAGTTTTGTTTGGTGTCTTGGTGATTTGGATTCAGCTTGGTTCCAGATATTTTGCTGTAAAGATCTATTTTTGGTTGTATCTACTCTGGTCACATTCCTATTGTAACATAATAAGATACATTCTTTTGGGTTTAGATAGATTTGGCAGTTGGTTAATGTGCTCCAACACATGGTTTGCATTGTAACGTGTATATCTTACTCTTTGGTTTCAGATATCATGTAGCATGTTTATTTGAGTGAGGAGGCTATGTTTGTTCCATGTTTCATTCCTCTCCACCACGGGAATTTTTTTTTGGTGACCTATTTCAAATTGTGCTTGGCCAACTTAGGAATTTTGAAATTTTGTTTGGCAGGGAAAATTTTAGTGGTGAATATTCACCAAATGGTGAATAATTGAAATCGGGACTTCCAGAAATGGCTAATAGTACAAGCTAAAAAGGATGTTGAATCACCAGGTTTTTACAAAAAAAAAAAATAGTCTCAATTAATTCGCCTTTGTAAACGATGCATCATTGGAACCGATTCACCAATAGTTTATACTATAATTACAAATATTAATTAAATTCACCAGTAATATTATATTACTACGATTAATTTTGGGGCAATATCACCACAATAATAAATTAGCATTTAATTTTAGGGATACTTTAGCCTTGAATAGGGTTTTTATTTATTGTCATCGAATCACCGATTATCTTTTTAATTAGAAGGCTACAAGTTGATTATGTGCCCTAATACGCACATTCCTTTTAAAAGGCTTGTTGAGGCCCAAAATTTGTTTTGGTCCACATGATTAAACCTAATCGTGCGGCCAAAATAAAATTTTGGGCCTCAACAAGCCTTTTAAAAGGCACATGTGTATTAGGTCGCAAAATCAACCTGCAACCATTCGATTAAAAATCTAATCAATGGTCTTCATTGTCAGTCTATCACGCAAACTTGAACCTTGTAACCTATGTTGTGGGGTTCTCGATGTTTGAAACCAGGAAATAGTGTGTTGGTCGAGGGATCGCTAACTTCTCTAACCTTGGAACCTTGTTGCGGTGTTCAGAAGTTTCTTAACTTCCCAACTGGTCGATCTTCTTTGTTGTCACAACATCTTGGAGTTTCATAACCTCTAACTAGAAGTTGTGAAGTTTGTGGTTTCCCTGACTGGGCAACAAGTCGATGGATGGTGGGACTAGTCCACGTGGATGGTGACGACCGCGTACGGTAGTGACTTGGATGCCAACGGATGTGGGGACCACTTGGAGGTTGGGAGTTAAATATTTAAATTTTTTTCGGGAGACTTGTTGTGAATATTGTAGATTCCCATCTTGATTCTCCAGAATTGCACAAGTGGTGTATGCATGTCTTGGTGGAGACCACAAGGAATGACCAACAGTTTGGTGTGATAGTCAAAGGAAATGGATGAGTGATGTGTCAACACGTGGCACAATTTCATTTGTTGATTTTATATTGCTATTGTAAATCAACAATCATTAGAAAATTTTAAAAGGAGAGATTCGCCATTGTAATTAATATTTTTAGTGATTATTCGCTAGGATTTTCCCCTGTGATTATTATTTTTACCAATTATTCATTAAGATTCGCCAAGATTTTACATTTTTTTTTAATAATGTGCATAGATTCACCAGGAAAATTAATATTTTTTTTCAAATAAAAGGAAAGATTCGCCAGGATTTTACACCTTCACCAAGGGGGGGGTTCTTAAATTTATCCCTGGTGTTTGGTCGACTTGAGAGATTATGAAGGCTTGGAATGGTATAATTATAAGATGTTTTTGTTCAATGCAAGCAAGTGTGATGAATGCGAATATGAATATCCAGACATTGTGAAGTGTGCAAAAGTGTATGACCAGAGGCAATAGACAATAAGATTCTATCTGGTGTTGTTGGTGACAGTTCTTTCAGTGGTGGATTTCCTTTCATCATTCTTCTATTTGCAGTGAGCCATTTTCTATAGGCAGTGAGCCTTTCTCTTTTGGAAGTGAGCCCTTTTTGTATCTTTGGCTATAATTGTTGGCAGTGATCCCAACTGACAGTGAGCCACCCTACAGTGAGCAACTTGGTAGTGAGCCTTTATAAAAATCACCTTAACTGATGTCACCTTAACCGATGCTTTATAATTGAGAATTATTATTCTCCATGGTTTTAACCTTCTTGGGTTTCCACATAAATTCTGGTGTTTATTATACATGGTGTTTTTTTGTGCTTTCATTTTCATTAATATCTATTTGATTTAAGTTTGATTTGGATTAATTAAAGTCAAGAATTTTTTTTTATAATAACTAATTCACCTTCCCTCTTAGTTATTCGAATTGTTCAACATAATGTATATTTTCTAATCTTACAAGGATATTGAAGCTTTCTCCTTCATCATGCTTGTTACTTGATTTTTTGGGATGTCAATTTGATCCATGGAATCTTTGATATCTATTGTCACATAAAATTGCACCCCACTGAACATAGCCTCACCGTTCTAATGACACAATTGAAATGACCTCAAGGTGTGGGACCTTGCAAGTTGAGGTCGATTCTTGGGAAAAGGTTGACTTCCTCTTTTGATCCAAGTGCAAATGTGTTGGTCCAACCCAACACATGAAATCCTACTACTACCCTACTCTAACAATTATCATGGAAAAAGGGAGAGAATGAATGCATGAAAAGGGAAATGGGAGGTGATACACCAAGATAGAAATGTGTTTCTTCCTACTTCAAACATAACCATGTATTAATAAAATGACCAAAGCACTCTCTCAAACATGAAGGAAAAGAAGGTCTACACAATAATGAAAAATATAATAGTGATGATATTTAAATTTCATTAACATACAACTTAGAAGAAATATTTATAGTTGTAGAATACAAAAAATGCATTCTCTACCAGAGAAAAATCCTGGAGGAGCTAGAGGAAGAAATCCTAAAAATGCATACAATGCTTTCCTTTATAGTTTAGGCATAATTGAGATGGCTCTGGATAAAATTCTAACCCTACTAGGGTTAGAAGTCAAAAAAAAAAAATTAGATTGAGGGTAGAGGCATTGGCCATCAAATTTTGTGTTGAAGATAGGGTTGGATATCCTTGACACATATGCCATGTCTTTGCATTAAATGTTCTATAAGTGTAGAGTAGATAACTCCCAAAAAATATGCCATGAAATCTAGTCTACAACAAAAAATAATGTCTTTTCCATACATAAAGAGGTATGGGTGTTGCTTTTGCATGGAAAACTATGAAGGATAATCCCTATAGTGAGAAAGTTTGATCCTGGTAGCTAAAATTTTTGCTCGGTCATTGCTGCAAGTTCTCCCATGAAATGGCATGCTTAACCTTTGAGAAATTTGAATTTTGACCATTGATCAACCACAATCAACAATCACGCTAGTTCTTACTAGAGGTTTAAATCCTATTCACCAATCTAGAGGATGTATCATTGGACGATCAACATGTTCCCAAAGACTAAAGCAAAACATTAAACATTGCATTTTGGTGAAAATGAGATGTGAAGGAAACATGCACCTTAATAGGAAGTGACCATGCAACCCTTACTTTTTATTCACCCTTGTATTAGTGCACTTTTGGGAGAATAATCGCCTTCTAAAAATACATGTTATAGTTGCTTGCCATATAGCACATTTTTCTTCTACATCAAGGAATAGAAAATGTGCTATAATTTGAAGCTGACACACATCCCTCATTTATGCCTATATTTCTCAGTGCATTCTTGATTTGTGTTGGGGAAGAGAAAATGCACTACAAAGAAAAAACATGTTGGAAGGAGATATGGACATGTGTTAGCATCTGCTACCTCCAATGCTCAAAGCATTCTTTCTATGTGCTCGATGATAGAAATTTCACTCTAAAGAATCCTTGTGCTATGATCAGATCATGAAACATGTTGACATCCCATGCACCCCACCTAGCATAGTTTTGCAATGTACTCAACTCATAAAAATGTTCTTTGAAGGAAATTAGCATTACAATATCATGATGACACCTATCTTGATAACCTGCCTAGGGTAGTTTTGCAATGCACTCATCTCATATTGCACTCTGACGAGAAAGCACATTGTAATGGGAAGCTACCAATTTTCTTCATATCATTCATCTTGGCCTAACACATTTATTTTATTCACTTGCTTTATAAAAATTCACTCTAAAGAGGAAGTGCATTGCAGTAATATGATGACACATAGCCCAATTTTATAAATACTTCTTGATGCATTTATGCTATGTGCTAGAAGTAAGGAAACACATTGTGAAGAGGGTATGCTCTACACTAATAGCTAGAAATGTGTCCTAAGTGGGGCCAAGCTCTTAGCACTTAAGAGATTCAATTAAGCATGTGCAAAATAGTTATTTTAAAGATGTTCTTAGGGAAAGATGGGGCCATAGACCATATGTGGGGACTTAGACTTAAGATTTTAATAATTTGGGATAGAGTATAAATGAGTGATGGGTCTATGTGGTAGTCTTAGGCAATGGGGTTGGTCAAGACATGGGATAAGGACCCATAAGATGCCACTTAAAATATGGGTAACTAGAGTAAGCTATCAATGAAGGATTATAAGAAAAGCATAAGATTTTTCATTCAAACATGTGGTTTTGAACATAGAATAGGGTTTAAGAACCCTAATACATTATTTTCACACTCCTCCTTGCACATTTAAAGGCTTATTCAACATTTCAAAAGACAAAAATTCCACAAAGATAAAATTTTGCAAGTAACACTAGGTGGCATAAAGTGACAACATTTTTTGTGATTTATGTGGGATGATTTTCTGCTAATCATGGAATCCAAAGGCCTGATCAGACTATAGGGCATAGAGTCATAAGATAATTTTTGAACAGCAACTATGTCTCCCAAAATCAAAACAAAACATGTGCAATCTGCACTTGGAGGAAAGAAAGAAAACTACAACCATACATTCCCTTAAAGAGAATGCAAGGTGTGTAAGAACACTTCTTGAAAATAAAAACAACTAATATATACATAAAACTTAGAGCCTTTCAGAAATAAGGTTTGAGATGAATCACATTAACTAATACTGGAAGAGCCTTGCCATCCACCTTAGACATATGAAATTCATTGGCCTCCTTATAGCTAGTAATGATATATGGGCCACTCTAGATAACATACAACTTGGCGTGTCTTCTAGCTTTGGCTCTATTAGCATCCCACTTCAATGCTAAATCTCCTTCTTAAAACACTCTATAGACAACTTTCTTATCAAAATTTCTTTTGACCTATTCTTGATGAGTCTCCAAGACTTACATGGATTTGCTCATAGCTTCTTCTAACTCCATTAGCTCAACCAAATTCACTATCATATCATCATTTTATTCCAATTCTAACTAACATGCTAACTCAAGAGAAGGAAACTCCAATGATAATGGTAACCTTGCTTACCTTCCATAAGCTAGCATGAAAGGAAAATTTCCCATTGCTCTTTTAGAAGTTATTCTATATGCCCAAAGGGTTGTTTTTAGTTTTCTATGCCAGACTCTTTGCTTATCCTCAATGGTCCTTTTGATAATCCTGCTGAGATTCTTATTTGAGGAATCAACTAGGCCATTACACTAAGGGTAATAATTAGATGAGGTTTTTAAATATATACCATTCTTGACTACCTAATCAATAATTTGGGCACTAACAAAAATCTTAGCATTATCAGAGATAATGGTGGAAGGGGTAGCAAACCTTGTAACAATTCCATCAAGGAATTCCAAAATTGAAGCATCAGTGGCATCCTTTAGGGAAACTACCTCTATCCACCTGATGAAGTAGTTTGTGGCTACCAAACTCCATTTATGTCCAACACTTGATGGTGGATTTACCATGCTAATAAAATCTAGCCCCCATTGCATGAATGACTAATCAACCTGAATGAGATGGAGGGGTAGGGCATCCAAACTTTTCTTTCGAAAGAAGAAACCACATTTTTTGCAATTTATTACCCACTTTTGAGCATAATTAAATAGGGTTGGCCAATAGTATCTAGCCCTCATAACCCTAGCAGTAGTAGTCCTTGCAAAAAAATGACTAGAGGACCATCATGGAATTTTTCTAATAGTCTACTGACCTAATCTATCTCTATGCATCTTAATAGGACCCCATTTAGATCCTTTTTCAAAAGTATGCCATCCACTATGACACAGGGAATGGATTGCAACCTGAATGTTAGGAAATAATGCATCATACCCACATTCTTAATCTATTTCCTACATAACCCCATTAGAGAAAAGAATGAATGCAAGATTACAAAATAACCATAATGAATAGATCAAATAGATAAGGAATAAGATAAAATAATATATACCTTGGGAAAACCCTAAAGATGGAAAAAACTAGCCTCTAAAATCATCCATACTCCATCTATTATTCAACAATAAAATAATACATGCACTTATAGAGTTACAATGAATACTTCTGAAGCATCAAGCCTCTACAATGCATCCTCCATGTTTCTAAGCATGAATCCATACATCCCATGCCATGATTCACATATACACTCCTTAGGATGACTCAATAATGACAACCCACTCACCCAACCAACCTTAACCTCCAAACATGTGCTTTGTTTTATAGACTCGAGCTCACACAAATACAACCAAGTAGTAAGATAATACCATGTACCACAAAACAATGTGAATACAAAACCACTAACCCCTCATTTGATATTGGGTACTAATTTTTCAATTTATTAAATTTTTTCCCTAATACTAAAATATTATCTCATGTCTCTCACACATTAAATAATAATCCAATGTTACAATACAACATACAAGAGGTCCCAAAATAGTTACTTAGTGTGATTAACCACACCTCCTAGGTGCATCACAACTAAATAATTATTTAATTACAACATTATAATATAATATTTTATATAATGGTGTACAACACCATATCCCAACATTGAAATGCCTCCTTTTGGTCCTATTCAAACCTAGAGGATATCTACCTTCTTTCAAGAAGATAGACATATCACTCACCCAACCATTTTCAGTTTTTTGTATTTGATGTTTGAGGTTCTTTCAGCACAAGGGTAGTCTATGAAGGTGTCTCAAAAGTTAAGACAATTTGTTCACACAACCCCTTGCCTCTCACTAGCTTGATGATTCTGGTATCAACATCATATTCCATCACCGTAGTAATCCATCCATCTCTCTTTTCATTGATATCTTTTCTCAACAAAAATTCTTTAATGATAGCTGTTATCAATAGTTTTGCACCCTGCTAAATGCAATATTCAGCAAACTACTGAAACATGGAAACCTCTTTCAGATGTGGGTGATCTACGCAAAAGAGGAATCTCTAGAGTGAGCTGGTTCTCCGAATGATGAATTCTATTCTAAGTGATTTTCTAGGAAAAAGGATAGAAGGATAAATTGGATTTAAAATCTAAAACTGAAATTCTATTACCCTAAAAATATTGATCAACTGTAAGAAGACCTCGATAATAACTTACTCTCACCAACTCTTTAAAATTAAATTCCCACAATCTCACAACACATGTAGTTTAATAGTGATTTATGAAACGGTTAAAATAACACAAGGCATAACCTGAACTAGCATGCAACTCCTGCAAATCTCTTGACAATAGTAAGAAAAGAAAAGGATCCAACAGATTTGAATCACATGACAAATCAAATTACTATTCCAAGTCATGAAAAAGAACTGAGAAAGGGAAACTCTACTATTTTATTGAATGATGGAGTGGAACTTCTCAGAATCTGAGCACACATAAGTTTACAAGCTCCCCAAAATGTGTAAGGGCAAGAAATTCTAATCTGAACTGCTGAGAATGGAGAGCTAAAAAGACTAAGTCTTTGAAAAGAACTCTCCAGAAAACCCTAATCCGAGCTCAGAAAAAGCTCAAGGAAAAAGGTTTCAAACAATCTCAAAAACTATTTTTAAAAGCAGAAAAAAGCATAATGCTTTCATGATGAACCTGTCAAGTCTCTAAAAATAGGCTGAATCTACTTTAAAAGCTCAAAAAACACATTATCTCTCCAAGATAAGTCTCAAATCCGACCAAGAGGAAAAGTTAATCAAAGATCTGCTAAAAATAGCAAGAAAACATAAAGCAATTTATAGAATATTGCTTTTATGATTCTGCTTTACAAGATGCAGATTTTTAAAATTTGTCTATTTTTTGCAATTTAAAGATTGAAAATCTTTTGCAAAAAGAAAATCTCCTTATTTCTCCATTTCAACATTCTTATTTTCTCACAAAATCATAAAAATATTAATACCATTATTCTCCTTGATGTATTCAAACTTCATTGATTTCTCTAAAATCAATTAAAAAAAACCCTAAAATAGATAATAACATTATAAGTCATCAACTATTCATCATCACAACCTTATTGTTTTCTCACAAAACAAAAGCATAAGGTATCCAAACTCCATGCTTCACTAAGGCGTAATATAAGTCTCAAAGACTTAACATGTCGACCATCCTAGGCATTTGAATTTTGACCTCCATAAGTATTAAGCTCAGACTTTAACAAAGTCATAAGGCATAAGTTATAATTTCGACCTCCATTTGAAATTCACCATGTGCACTTTGATTGAATATTCTAGAACAATATGATGTTTGAATTAGGGTTTGGTCAAAACAGAATCGAACCCTAATTATCACTCATTTTCACTTCTCCACTTGCAAGAAAGAGCCTCTGCCACCACCATGACTCTGTCAAGCTCGAGCTTGAATGCCTTGAGGAACTATTCCATGTACTCCAAATATCTAAAACTCCAGCGGGTAAGATTTGTGCTATCTATATCATGGCTTTCACTTCATTATTGAATAAAAGCAGGCCACTAAGGCCACGGCCTGTATGAGCTTACTCTTTGATTTTCCTCTTACCTTTGCTTCTCCATGCCGTCATGAGCTCAAGCTCGATTGGAGACTATATGGGAGAACTTCGCGGGTTATGCTTTCGCTTCCTGTGCACAAGGTGAGATGTGTGTTCTTACACTCTATGGCTTCGTATTCTTGCTCCTTTCGGCCTCAAAGCCATGGCTAACACAATCTAATACTTCCTTTTTTTATATTTTCCTGTAATTCACCTACCATTGTGTGAGCTCGACCTTCCTGTGAGAGCTCAAATCTTGGCTTCAAGATACTTACCTTCAGCACGGAACTGGTAACTCTACTTTGCCAACACTTGTTCTCTAGAGACTAAAAAAAAAAAAAACTTCTTTGCTCATAAATTTCTGGCCATATTCAGGCCGTGCCAAATATGCATTGTAGGAAGCATTTTTTTGTGGATTTCGGGCTCGACCTAGAACGGAAAACCTACCATTATATCTATTTGAAAGCGTTTTTGTATATGGGTATCACAAAAATTTGAATAAAGCTACATCTTCTTCCCTCTGCATTTCGACCCAACTCAGAGAACTTGCATTTGATGTATATTCCTGCTATTCAATTCTAGCTCTCACATGGGTTATCTTTGTAATTATTTCTTTTGCACTTTGAAGCTAACCTTGAAAATGGGTACTCAAAATCTTTAAGAGAAATTGCATTTTATGTATTTTGATGCTAAACTGAAAGTGGGTCTTTGGGATTATTAAAGAAAATTACATTTTCTTCTCTTCTGAAGCTCGACCTAGCACAAAAATCTTCACATTTTGTAATTTACTGCTATTTTTATGAGAAACCCATATGGGTATCATAGATTATCATATTTCCTGCATTTTGAAAACAAACCCACATGTGGGTAACTGCTGTTTGTCCTTGTTTACCCTCAGAACTGAAAGCACCTGCAAGAGTTAACAAAATATGTGTATTTTGTCTGAACTCAGTTTATGAACTCGACCTATCATTCATTACATATAGTCTTTGCATTTCAGCACGAGCACTCATATAGGAATACCATATTTTGAAGAACAATCTATTCATTTCCTACTAGGGTTTGATTCACAATAGCTTTATATGCACTTATATTTTAGGAAAGACACTCACATCATTAGCTGTAACAGGAAACTCCATATTGGAATTTGATATTTGAAGAAAAGATGCTCATTTTTGTATCTTTCATTACTCTGTTTGTCATCTCTTTTGACGGAAGTGAGGACCATGCTATTTCTTTCATGGGTTGTCTTTCTCAAACCCAATCATGATCATCATACTTTAATGCTTTCAAATTTAGTGAAATGCCTTTGGTCACTCATTAATTTATACTTCATGGAAGGTTATCATCCTAGTATTTAGAACAACTCTATCTTCGGTTGCTAACTGTCTTTTCTCTTCCATTTGCTAATGAGGACAGTGACATCTGTATTAACAGTCTAGTTGAAACTGACTGTTCATCTATTAATGCATCGTCTTGAGGAAACATTGTATTCTCAGCCCAAAACCATTTCATGCACAATTCTTTCCCCTGAATGAAAAACTGAAACCTATTTCACATCTCCTTGTTAAACAGTGCTATCCGTGGAATAGTGCTTCTTTATGATCAGGCATCATGAGACTAAATGATAACAAAACTCCACAATGATATTGTGATCCCAATTGAGCACACTACTTGAAATACCTCTTAGTGTCTACTATATCTATGCTTGCTCACTGTACGCACAGCAGTGTTCCTTTGACTTTCCTTAACCTTAACACAACAACTTCCGCCTTCCGCTCTTGAACTCTATAGAGATTGTTGAAATGAATTATTGTATCACTATGAACCACCTCTATCTACTAGTTCATATGCATGACTGACAACTTAGAACTTTTCTGGAAATAAACTGTTGCTCTCACAACTCTTTCTTTGTGAATGACCACCAATTTCTATGCAAAACTAAAGCTTCAGAAGCACCATTCTGGAAGAAAACTGTTAAACCAGAAGTGGCTATCATTTATCATTTGAATACACTGTCTGTCCTTTGTATTCTTAAGCAACATGGTACTCTTCATGCATTTTTATATTTCTACTTATCAAACTGCTCTTAAAATCTGTTCTCTTTGACGATGAAAATTAAATCAAACCATTAAGGCATAAAGTATGCCTATTCACTATCCGAGAAAGAATTGATGAATTGAAACTTACATGGCAGTTGATTACAATCAGCACATAAAATGTAGTTATTCAACAATTTCTAATGTAAATGTACTCAGTTAAATTTATTAAGTGAACTAAACTCACTGTTCACTTGTAGCCTTCAGAAAGAAATCCTGATCATTATGAATGCACAGTTGGTTTCGTTACTTGATGGATTCTCTGGTTTACTCTTTCAGTTGTCCTCATTTCATTTGATGAATATGGTAAAGTATCTTGATTGATCAGCCCATTTAATGAGTAGGGCAACATGCCGAGCTCGACCCTTGTGGGAGCCCGTTTTACTCCACATGCTTGGTATTCAAATAATATTCAGCTTCATGACTTTACCTATACCTGCACAAGGAAACAAACAATGTTAGCATAAAAAATAGAACATGTTGATCATGATATTGTTATTTCTCCTTCAGCTCACTTCTTTCAGTTGTTCTCATTTCATTTGATGAATATGATAAAGTATCTTGATTGATTGTTTCAATGCATTTCTAATAGTATGTTGTACTATTGTAGGTGCATCATATAAGTTACATCATAGTCAAAGCCACTGACACCCCTCTTTTCCTCTTACAGGTCGACGAAGCTCGAGATGATGAGGTGCACCATTCAACATCAAGCGTCGATAATCAGGCAATGATGATTATGTTGTTGCTTATGTATTTTCCTTTCTGTGTCTTCAGTAGTGCAATGTGCTATTAGAAATGTATTGTAACAGTCACAGTTAAATCCATGACTTGTGTGGATCTTTGATTTCAATTCTACTTTTCAATTGAAAAGAAAATGAATTTTCATGCAATGTTGTAATATCATTCTGATTGTGAAATCAAATGAAGCCTTGTAAAAATATGAGTTCTTTACAAAATGAATAAAAGCATCTGAAATGCTATTTTTCTCATGTACTTAATTCTATATTCTTTTAAATCTACAACATCTGAATGGCACTCTGCAACTCCATAACTTCACTAAAATGCATAACTATTACTCAATGCAAAAGTAATGTGAAACAACATTTAAAATTCAATCTACAATTCCACTTAATGTTGAAAAACAATTAGCCAGCTCCTCTATTTGAGCTAAGGCAAAAAATTGGTAACATTTTGGCGATTTTCGCTATATGCTTTCTTGCTAAGCATAGATCAGTGGCCTTTAAACAATCCATTGGGCATGGAGTCAATTCTGCCCCCTCTTGAAACTCAAAAAAATTGAACAGCAACACTCCAAACAGTGGCAAGAAAATGAAAAAAAATTGAAAGCAAACTAACAGGCCCTGGTGGCCAACAAAACAATGCACAACAACGCTTAGAGAAAGAAAAACCTACTGAAATGAAATGTGCGAAAGACACTTATTTGCAAACTACTCTACCTACTTTAACTAGCTAGAGTAGCTGGTCAAAAAAAACCATTCATAGGCTGGGTGAAATAACACCCCTTTTTAATCAGCGACTGACCCATTACATGATTATGTATCGCTGAAAAAACATGAAACACAAGTAGATGTTCAATAGACTGTTGCAGCGTTTCATAAAAAATGCAAAGAAACCTAATTGCACCCTTAAAATGATCAGGCATATCGCTGCCACAAACTAGACAGATGAGCTGAAACTGATCGTCTTCAACTGCAACTCCAAAAACTGCCTCTTGTTTGATTATATCCTCATACTTGGGTGCAAGTATGGCCTTTAGTACTTCAGTGGCCTCTGAATTGGCTAAGTATCTGATGAGGCAGCCTCTTGAAATGACAAAGATTGAATTTTCATTACTAACCTTCTGATGAATGTTTTGAAAAGTAATATCTAATCTTTGCTCTTGTTCAACCTGAACAATGCTTGTATGCAGCTCAACCTCCTGAAAACTTGAATCAGAATTTTCTTTTTCAACAGAGGAAGGAAAATGTCCAAACAATGAGATGACCTCTTCCAACATGCTTTCTATCAATGTAACCACCTCTGGCTCTTCCTTACACCAAAAAGGAAGCTGCTCATAATTTTCATTACTACTCAAAGAAAAACACTCCAAATCAACCTTGTCTACCTCAACCTCATGTTGCTAACCCATGACCAGATCTATGCTTTCCTCATCATGCTCAACAAAACACGGAAGATCATCAAATGAAGCTATGCAATCATGACTCACCTCACCCTTTTCAGCCTCTTCAGGCTACTGTCCTAATTCTTGAATCTGCAACTCGACAACTAATTGCTTCTAACTTTCAAGCTCTTCATCATCACTACACCAGCTACATACTTCAAAGTAATTGTTGACATCTCACAGTTGTACCTGGTCATTGCTCCCTAAAATCTGCTCTTGGCCTTGATTTGTAGCTACTGCGAATGTAAGCATGCTTTCCTCAACTTGGTTCACGAAAGAAGGCAGCTCATTAGTGAGAACATTCAAAGATTCCCCAAGAGAAGGTTTCTCATGTTCAATCTGTTGCTGCAAATGATAAACTAGCAAAGCTTAATGCAACGGGTTTACCTTTCTAAGCTCCTCGATGACGAGTAAAGTATTTTGATCATAGGGTTCACCCATGGATTCTTGAGGTGAAGAAGCCTGGGGAAATTCTTGGCTTTCTTGTAATGAAGACTACTGGTCAAGGGGCTGATCTGCAGTTGTACTAGGCGGGCTATAATCATTTCCCTCAACTTGTAAGGAACGAAAGCTTTGGAAATGTGGGATTTCTGGTTTAAGAGGTGGGTCCAGGGATTTTAAAGATCTATCCAGCCTAAAACTTGGTATCTCGACTTTAGATGTGCTAGGAAGCTCACCCTGTGTAAAGCTTGGAAAAGCTTGGGTTTCATGCCTTTGAAACTGGGCAAGCAGAAGCTTTGTTTGTGCAACTGCTTCCCTCTCCAAATCTTCCTCGAACTGTGTTCTTTGGATTTCTAATTCCTGCTCATAAAGATAGGCTTCATAAGGGAGCTCCTCCTGGTGTTGACTATATTCATATTGCTTCTTGATCTCCTCGAGCTGACTCATGTAATCAAGCAGTGCTCTTTTTATACTTGCCATCTCCTCCTGCTGATCTATTCGACTCATTTTCCTTTCATAGTTCAGCCTTATTTCTCTGAAACTCAAGTCTTCGATCTCTTGGGATTGATTTTTAACATAGGAGGGCTGAGATGAATAATGAGCAGGGGTGGGTGGGTGGCAAATATACTGTGCATGCTGGTTTTGAAAAGCTAGGGAATTGAAACTAGCAGCATGATTATGCTAGTATGGTTGATATGAATATGAATACGCAGGGCTTTCATGATATGGCGGATGTTATGACGTATCATCATGAAGCCTCGACATGCTTGTTCACTTAAAGGCAAAAAACAAGAAAAGATGGAAACTTTAAAAGCATACCAGCACTTGATCATTTTGAGACCAGAAAAGGCTTCTCAGAGTCGCCATGGTGTTTGATGACTATGCCTCCAAAGGCTGATAATTTTGAAGAGAACACCCGACCCTTCAGTATGTGTTCTTTTGTGCGTTGTTCACACTGGATCTGCTTGAAAACCAGAGAACGGAGTCGCCAGGTATATTGAAAAATGACCTCCAAAAGGCTGAATAACTTGCTGCATACACCAAATAGCAAGCTAAAATATTAAATATTCTCTTAAAGTAGCTTTCAAAGTCCCACCAGGCATGCCAAAAACTGTTATCAATAGTTTTGCACCATGCTGAATGCAATATTCAGCAAACTACTGAAACATGGAAACCTCTTTTAGATGTGGGTGATCTGCGCGAAAGAGGAATCTCCAGAGTGAGCTAGTTCTCCGAATGATGAATTCTATTCTAAGTGATTTTCTAGGAAAAAGGATAGAAGGATAAATTGGATTTAAAATCTAAAACTGAAATTCTATTACCCTAAAAATATTGATCAACTGTAAGAAGACCCGGATAATAACTTACTCTCACCAACTCTTTAAAATTAAATTCCCATAATCTCACAACACATGTAGTTCAATAGTGATTTATGCAACGGTTAAAATAACACAAGGCATAACCTGAACTAGCATGCAACTCCTGAAAATCTCTTGAAAATAGTAAGAAAAGAAAAGGATCCAACAGATTTGAATCACAGGACAAATCAAATTACTATTCCAAGTCATGAAAAAGAACTAAGAAAGGGAAACTTTGCTATTTTATTGAATGATGGAGTGGAACTTCTCAGAATCTGAGCACACATAAGTTTACAAGCTCCCCAAAATGTGTAAGGGAAAGAAACTCTAATCTGAACTACTGAGAATGGAGAGCTAAAAAGACTAAGTCTTTGAAAAAAACTCTCCAGAAAACCCTAATCCGAGCTCAGAAAAAGCTCAAGGAAAAAGGTTTCAAACAATCTCAAAAACTGTTTTTAAAAGCAAAAAAAAGCATAATGCTTTCATGATGAACCTGTCAAGTCTCTAAAAATAGGCTGACTCTGCTTTAAAAGCTCAAAAAACACATTATCTCTCCAAGATAAGTCTCAAATCCGACCAAGAGGAAAAGTTAATCAAAGATATGCTAAAAATAGCAAGAAAACATAAAGCAATTTATAGAATATTGCTTTTATGATTCTGCTTTACAAGATGTAGATTTTTACAATTTGTCCATTTTTTGCAATTTAAAGATTGAAAATATTTTGCAAAAAGAAAATCTCCTTATTTCTCCATTTCAACATTCGGATTTTCTCACAAAATCATAAAAATATTAATACCATTATTCTCCTTGATGTATTCAATCTTCATTGATTTCTCTAAAATCAATTAAAAAAAACCCTAAAATAGATAATAACATTATAAGTCATCAACTATTCATCATCACAACCTTATTGTTTCTCACAAAACAAAAGCATAAGGTATCCAAACTCCATGCTTCACTAATGCATAATATAAGTCTCAAAGACTTAACATGTCGACCATCCTAGGCATTTGAATTTCGGCCTCCATAAGTATTAAGCTCAGACTTTAACAAAGTCATAAGGCATAAGTTATAATTTCGACCTCCATTTGAAATTCACCACGTGTGCTTTGATTGAATATTCTAGAACAATATGATGTTCGAATTAGGGTTCGGTCAAAACAGAATCGAACCCTAATTATCACTCATTTTCACTTCTCCACTTGCAAGAAAGAGCCTCTGCCGCTACCATGACTCTACCAAGCTTGAGCTCGAATGCCTTGAGGAACTATTCCACGTACTCCAGATATCTAAAACTCCAGTGGGTAAGATTCGTGCTATCTGTATCATGGCTTTCACTTCATTATTGAATAAAAGCAGGCCACTAAGGTCATGGCTTGTATGAGCTTACTCTCTAATTTTCCTCTTACCTTTTCTTCTCCATGCCGTCATGAGCTCAAGCTCGATTGGAGACTATATGGGAGAACTTCGCGGGTTATGCTTTCCCTTCCTGTGCACAAGGTGAGCTGTGTGTTCTTAGACTCTATGGCTTCGTATTCTTGCTCCTTTCAGCCTCAAAGCCATGGCTAACACACTCTAATACTTCCTTTTTTTATATTTTCCTGTACTTCACCTACCATTGTGTGAGCTCGACCTTCCTGTGAGAGCTCGAATCTTGGCTTCAAGATACTTACCTTTAGCACGGAACTAGTAACTCTACTTTGCCAACACTTGTTCTCTAGAGACTAAAAAAAAAAAAAAATCTTCTTTGCTCATAAATTTCTGGCCATATTCAAGTCGCACCAAATATGCATTGTAGGAAGCATTTTTTGTGGATTTCGGGCTCGACCTAGAATGGAAAACTTACCATTATATCTATTTGAAGGCGTTTTTGTATATGGGTATCACAGAAATTTGAATAAAGCTACATCTTCTTCCCTCTACATTTTGACCCAACTCAGATAACTTTCATTTGTTGTATATTCTTGCTATTCAATTCTAGCTCTCACATGGGTTATCTTTGTAATTATTTCTTTTGCACTTTGAAGCTAACCCTGAAAATGGGTACTCGGAATCTTTAAGAGAAACTGCATTTTCTGTATTTTGATGCTAAACTGAAAGTGGGTCTTTGGGATTATTAAAGAAAATTACATTTTCTTCTCTTCTAAAGCTCGACCTATCACAAAAATCTTCACATTTTGTAATTTACTACTGTTTTTATGAGAAACCCATATGGGTATCATAGATTATCATATTTCCTGCATTTTGAAAACAAACCCACATGTGGGTAACTGCTGTTTGTCCTTGTTTACCCTCAGAACTGAAAGCACCTGCAAGAGTTAACAAAATCTGTGTATTTCGCCTGAACTCAGTTTATGAACTCGACCTATCATTCATTACATATAGTCTTTGCATTTCAACACGAGCACTCATATAGGAATACCATATTTTGAAGAACAATCTATGCATTTCCTACTCGGGTTTGATTCACAATAGCTTTATATGCACTTATATTTCAGGAAAGACACTCACATCATTAGCTGTAACAGGAAACTCCATATTGGCATTTGATATTTGAAGAAAAGATGCTCATTTATGTATCTTTCATTACTCTGTTTGTCATCTCTTTTGATGGAAGTGAGGACCATGTTGTTTCTTTCATGGGTTGTCTTTCTCAAACCCAATCATGATCATCATACTTTAATGCTTTCAAATTTAGTGAAATGCCTTTGGTCACTCATTATTTTATACTTCATGGAGGGTTATCATCCTAGTCTTTAGAACAACTTTGTCTTCAGTTGCTAATTGTCTTTGCTCTTCCATTTGCTAATGGGGACAGTGACGTCTGTATTAACAGTCTAGTTGAAATTGATTGTTCATCTATTAATGCATCATCTTGAGGCAACATTGTATTCTCAGCCCAAAACCATTTCATGCACAATTCTTTCCCCTGAATGAAAAACTGAAACCTATTTCACATCTCCTTGTTAAACAGTGCTCTCCGTGGAATAGTGCTTCTTTATGATCAGGCATCATGAGACTAAATGATAACAAAACTCCATGATGATATTGTGATCCCAATTGAGCACACTACTTGAAATACCTCTTAGTGTATATTATATCTATGCTTACTCACTGTATGCACAGCAGTGTTCCTTTGACTTTCCTTAACCTTAACACAACAACTTACGCCTTCCGCTCTTGAACTCTGTAGAGATTGTTGAAATGAATTATTGTATCACTATGAACCACCTCTATCTACTAGTTCATATGCATGACTGACAACTTAGAACTTTCTGGAAATAAACTGTTGCTCTCACAACTCTTTCTTTGTGAATGACCACCAATTTCTATGCAAAACTAAAGCTTCAGAAGCACCATTCTAGAAGAAAACTGTTAAACCAGAAGTGGCTATCATTTGTCATTTGAATACACTGTTTTTCCTTTGTATTCTTAAGCAACATGGTACTCTTCATGCATTTTTATATTTCTACTTATCAAACTGCTCTTAAAATCTATTCTCTTTGACGATGAAAATTAAATCAAACCATTAAGGCATAAAGTATGCCTATTCACTATCTGAGAAAGAATTGATGAATTGAAACTTACATGAAATTTGATTACAATCAGCACATAAAATGTAGTTATCCAACAATTTCTAATGTAAATGTACTCAGTTAAATTTATTAAGTGAACTAAACTCACTATTCACTTGTAGCCTTCAGAAAGAAATCCTGGTCGTTATGAATGCACAATTGGTTTCGTTACTTGATGGATTCTTTGTTTTACTCTTTCAGTTGTTCTCATTTCATTTGATGAATATGGTAAAGTATCTTGATTGATCAGCCCATTTAATGAGTAGGGCAGCATGCCGAGCTCGACCCTTGTGGGAGCCCGTTTTACTCCACATGCTTGGTATTCAAATAATATTCAGCTTCATGACTTTACCTATACCTACACAAGGAAACAAACAATGTTAGCATAAAAAATAGAACATGTTGATCATGATATTGTTATTTCTCCTTCAACTCACTTCTTTCAGTTGTTCTCATTTCATTTGATGAATATGATAAAGTATCTTGATTGATTGTTTCAATGAATTGCTAATAGTATGTTTTACTATTGTAGGTGCATCATATAAGTTACATCATAGTCAGAGGCACTGACACCCCTCTTTTCCTCTTACAGGTTGATGAAGCTCGAGATGACGAGGTGCACCATTCAACATCAAGCATCGATAATCAAGCAATGATGATTATGTTGTTGCTTATGTGTTTTCCTTTCTGCATCTTCAGTAGTGCAATGTGCTATTAGAAATGTATTGTAACAGTCATAGTTAAATCCACAGCTTGTGTGGATCTTTGATTTCAATTCTGCTTTTCAATTGAAAAGAAAATGCATTTTCATGCAATGTTGTAATATCATTCTGATTGTGAAATGAAATGAAGCCTTGTAAAAATATGAGTTCTTTACAAAATGAATAAAAACATATGAAATGCTATTTTTCTCAGGTACTCAATTCTGTATTCATTTAAATCTGCAACATCTGAATGGCACTCTGCAACTCCATAACTTCACTAAAATGCATAACTGTTACTCAATGAAAAAGTAATGCGAAACAACATTTAAAATTCAATCTGCAATTCCACTTAATGTTGAAAAACAATTAGCCAGCTCCTCTATTTGAGCTGAGGTGAAAAATTGGTAACAACAGCATGGGAATCATCAATTGGATCCTATTGTTAGGAAACATGTGTCTAAACTTCTTCATCTCCCTAATGAAAGAAAGAACCTTCATTTCAATAGAGTTTTATTTGACCTAATATTCCTTGAGTCCTTCACTAAAGATGGCAATTGGATGCTCCAAATTTTCATTATTTAGTTGGGTTAGGATAGTTGATATGCTTGTTTCACCTCCAAAGGTGTAGAGAATAAATTCCTTGCCATAATTAGGATTGACAAGGGTAGAAACCTATAAAATCTCTTGTTTAATGGCCTCAAATCTATCCTTACCTTCCTCGGTCCATTTCAATACCATTGTTTTCTTAAGCATGAAAGTGAGAGGATTTACCAAAGCAACAAGGTTTGGGATGAATCTTCTCACAAAATTGATTATACCCAAGAAGCTCTATAATCCTTTCTTGTGACTAGGGAGTGGGATAGTTAGGATGGACTCCACTCTTGTTGGATCAATGGCCAAACCATATTTGGAAACATTGGTGTCCAAGTAATTTACCTTGGATAGTGGAAAAGACACACTTTCTTGGATTTAGGGAAATACTATACTCCCTACATTTTTGAAAGACTTGCTCAAGGTGGTTGAAATGGTCTCTTGCATGTTTTGAAAACACTATGATATCATCTAAGTAGAAAAGTACAAACTATCTAAACACACCTTGAAATTCCATGTCCATAGCCCTCTGAAA
Source organism: Sequoia sempervirens (assembly GCA_007258455.2). Taxonomy (NCBI): domain Eukaryota; kingdom Viridiplantae; phylum Streptophyta; class Pinopsida; order Cupressales; family Cupressaceae; genus Sequoia; species Sequoia sempervirens. Next base: position 5,196,932 of record VDFB02086081.1, read on the forward strand.
AGTAGATCCAAAATTGGTTTACCCAAAAGGAATCTTGCAATAAGGATAGGTTCCCCACTTTGTAGTAAAGGTTGTCTTGTGTTGATCAGATTCTTGAACTAGAATTTGATTGTAGCTTGAATAACCATCCAAGAAATAAAACCTTTCTAAACCAACGACCCTTTGTAGAATCTAATCCATGGAAGAAAAGGGATACTAATCCTTTAAATATTCCCTATTTATATCTTTAAAATCCACACAAAGTCTTATTTCCCCTTTCTTATTTCTAACAAGGACTAAGTTCACTGCCCATGAAAAATATTTGATAGGAAATATTATGTTAGCCTTAATAATTTTAGGTAATTGTTTCCTCATTAAAAGCTCGATCTTAGGGTTTATAGGACTTTTTTTTTGCCTTACAAGCTTGGAATCTAGATCTAATGCAATAGTATGTTGGGAAAAGTTTGGGTCAAAACCCTTTAGGTCTTCATAAGTTCATGCAACTATATCACTATATCCATTGCAAAGATCAATGAAAATTTTATGTTAAAATGTAGAGCATACCTTTTCCAAGTTTAAAGATCTCCCTTTTGCAATAGTAATCAGCTTGAAGTCACCTTTCTTTGTAGCTAGGTTTATCTTTTTTTTCTTCAATTGGTCATTTGAATTAAAGATACCCTCAAGGGTGATGAGACCCTTGGGTAACTTGTTGCTACTTAACTACATGATTTGATCACCATATTGATTTTGTAGCTTGGATTAGTTCTTGCCAAAAAATATTCCTCTTCTTGGAGAATATTTATAATTTGTTGATCACTTTCAAATACTTTACAATGGTCTCAATTGTTTGGAATAGTAGGCCTTACAACAAGTTTGATATGTTTAGATTGAGCTCTAGGAGATAGATTGGTAGAGCTTAAATTTATCCTTATAGGTGAAGAGGAGTGTGTATTTATTCTTCTAGAAGAAAAATATGATAGCTCAATGTATTGAAAATTACCTCTATAATATGCTCTAGTTTGAATCCTGGGCATGAGTTTGCACGTCTGATCTAGAACAAGATTTTTGAGTTCCAATTGATCACCCACTTAATGTAGATTTTTCAAGTACTTTTTTGGATGCCTCTAAAGGCTGAAGTGTTGAGAAAAGCACCACTTTCTCAACAAGATAAATAATTCATTGGACTTTGATTAGTCCCACCGAGCATGCCAAAAACTATTGTCACATAAAATTGCACCCTGCAAAATATAGGATTAGTGTTCTAATGACACAATTGAAATGAACTCAAGGTGTGGGACCTTGCAAGTTGAGGTCAAGTATCTAGAGAGAGCCAAATTCCTCTTTTGATCCAAGTGAAAATGTGTTATTCCAACCTAGCACATTAAATCCTAACACTACCCTATTCTAATAATTATCAAGGGAAAAGGGAAGGAATTCATAAAAATGGAAATGAGAGGTGATACAACAAGAAAAAAATGTGTTTCTTCCTTCTTCAAACAACACCATGTATCAATGAAATGACTAAAACACTCACTCAAACACGAAGGAAAAAAATATCTACACAAAAATGCAAGATATAATAGTGATAATAGTTAAATTTTATTAATATGTGGCTTATAAGCAATCATTATAGTTGTAGAATGAAAATCATGTAGTTTCTATAGAGAAAAAACCTTAGAGGAGCTAGAGGAATAACCCCTAAAAATGCATATAGTGCTTTCCTTTATAGTTCAAGAATAATTGAGATGACTTTGGATCAAGCCCTAACCATACTAGGGTTAGTAGTCAGTAGAAATATGATTAGATTGAGGGCAAAGGAGTTGTCCATCAAATTTTGTACTGAAGATAGGCATGGATAGCTCTAGCATGCATTCCATGCCTTTGCATTGAACTTTTTGTAAGTGTAGAGTAGAGAACTCCTACAAAGTCTACCATGAAATTTAATATACAATAGAAAAAAATGTCTCTACCATACATAAAGAGGTATGGGTGCTTCATTTGCATTAAATATGGCATGGAAAACTATGAAGGATAAGCCTTATAGTGACAAAGTTTGATCCTGGTAGTTGAAAATGTCACTTTGTCATTACTACAAGCACTCCCTAGAATTTGCATGCTTAGCTGTTGAGAAATTTGAATTTGGACTATTGATTAGTCACAGTCAATGATCACACTAGCTCTCACTAGAGGTTTAAATAATGTTAATTTATCTAGAGGATGTATCATGAGATAGTCAGTGCATTCCTAAAGACTAGCTCAAAACATTAAACATTGCCTTTTAGTGAAAATGTGATGTGAAGGAAACATTTTCTCCAATAAGAAGCGACCATGTAACCCTTACTTTTCATCTTCCCACATATTAGTGTGCTTTGAGGAGAATATTTTCCTTTTGAAAATGTACTGAAATAATAATATGGCACTTATGTTGTTGTCGGTTTCCATATAGTGCATTTTTATTTCATTCTGAGGAAAAGAAAACGTGTTGCAAAGAAGAAACACATTGCAATTTAAAGCCGACATCCATCCCTCATTTGTTCTTATATTACTTGGTGCATTACTTCTTTGTGTTGGGGAAGAGAAAATGTATTGGAAGGATATTTGTACAAGCATCAACATCTACTACCTTTGTCACTTAGCACATTCTTTCTTTATGCTCGATGATAGAAATTATGCTCTGAAGAAGCCTTGTGTTGTGATCAAATCATGACAATGTTGACATCCCATGCACTCTGGCTAGCATAATTTTGCAATGTGATCAGCTCATAAAAATGCACTCCAAAGGAACTTAGCATTACAATATCATGATGACACATGTCCCATCTTGATAACCTACCTCATGTAATTTTGAAATGCACTTGACTCATGAAGATGTGCTCTAAAGGGAGAGCATGCTACAATGGGCAACTACCACTTTTCTTCACATCATTCATCCCAACTCAATGCATTTATTTTATGAGCTCACTTTATGAAAATATGCTCCAAAGAGGGAGCATGTTTTAATAATATGTGACATGTTGCCCCATTTTCTAGATACTGCTCAGTGTAATTGTGTTATGCGCTAGAAGTAAGGAAACACACTACAAAGAGGGTATGTTTTGCACTAATGGATAGACACATGTCCTAAGAGTGACTAGACTCTTAGCACTTAAGAGATTCAATTAAGCATGTGCAAAATAGTTGTTTTAAAGAAGTGCATTAGGTTTAAAGGGTAAGGATTGCATGAAAATAAACCTAATGCTAGAAAAACCTAAGGTGATGCACCAAAACAACCTAGACCTGTTAACATCCTATCACATTCAAATTAATATCATAAAGCTAGACTCACACAACTCACTTTCCAATGTAGTTTACATAAATAATTCATAAGGAGGTCTATAAACAGTGCTTTTAAAGGAAAAATAGGGGTTTCCCAATTAACATCACTACTAAACAACACAACTTAGAACCTGTAAACATACATTTTCTGCTAAACAAATTCCTAAACATGAGAAAATCTTGCAAGGAAAAGATAGATTTTCACAAGACAAACTGATCAATCATTAACAGCATACATGAGAAACATGAAATGAGAAGGTAAAAATTATCTACTTTATTAATTCAAAGTGCTTACTGTATAATAGGCCCATCTGAGTTACAATACTGCTCCATGAAAAATAGCTCCAAGAAACAAAGTTATCCTACTGTTGGAAAGAAAGAACTCCTCAAAATGTTCAAAATGAACATACTTAAGCAAAAACCCACCAAAACCCCTCACACATGTCCATCTAGAAGGTTCTGGTCGGATGCCATATAAAAGGCCAAAAAGAACCTTCTAGAAACCCTCCAAACTATCCTCCACATGAAGAAAAGTTAAGCCAAGTTAATAGTCACACTAAAAATGTGACAAAGATGCCTCCAAACAGCCCCCTTTCCTCTAAAGTTAGTCAAAACAACCTCTCACACATTCCTCATGTCTGCAAGTCATCATTGGTCTTCACACAAGTATTGACCCATATTCTCCTCATGCAATATGTTTGTTTTGAAAATGCAAGACTCCAAAAGGAATTAAAGATAATAACCTTGATTAAGTGATTCATAAAACATCACTTAATCAAGTCATTTTACATTTCAAAGCACAAAATAAGGGGTCCCACCATCTCCTTACATTACATTTGCGTTAAAAAGACATAATAAAAGTGATTTTCAAATCACTTAAATGATATCTTTATACATTGAAATAAAATGCAACATATAATGTCATTTCCAAATTCTTTCAAAAGCATTAAACAAGGTTAAAAACTTCCAAGGCACTTGACCATCTCCACTTGCCTCATTTTGCATTTTAGTCCACACATGGTCAATACTCACTAGTTTTCAAAGGCATCATAAAGCTCCAAAATACTTGGCCAATATTGCTGACCTCCAAATTTCTTGGAAAGCATATTCCAAGTCACATGATGCATGATAAAAAAAAATAAGGCATCACATGTGTTGTATTGGCACACTCCATATGTTGTATTGTTGAGGACTTAGCAAAGTTTAAAACAAAGGGGAAACACCTTAAGGCATAAAATGCCTAAGTGAATGAACAAGTTTCGGCCCCCATGCATTAACACATGTTTTTTAATTTTAAAAACATGGGAAGAAAATCTCATCCCCATCGAATAGGGTCAAACCCTAATCATCAAAACACCAAAATAATGGGAAAACACCATCATTTGGTCATTGAACAATTTGGAAAATAAGATGCTGTCATTGTGGGGTTTAAGAAAACACAGAAAAAAATGGAGATTTACACTAGTTTTTGGTGATTTTTTGAGGAAACCACCTCGAGCAGTAGGTAAATGTTCATTTTGTAGCTCAAAATCTGCATTTTTCTACCATTTTGAGGCCATAAAAGAATGTACAGGCCGCGACCATGGACACATTTTTGGCCCATATGTATCATTTTTTCTTTCTATTGTTGTTTTCATTCTTCACAACCGCCATGAGAACTCTAATGAAGCTTTGTTAAAAGCAAGAAGCTTGAAAATTTCCAAAAAAATTGTGATAAAAAGCTCCAGGTGAGTTAAATTGACTCCATTCTTGTAGATTCTGAGCAAACGACTCCCATTTTGTTTTCAGTTTGAGAATAAAGCATGAAATGCTTGTTTCTTTTCTACATTTGTTAATGAGGGCACTCCATTATTGTTTACCTATTGCTTTCATGAAGAAAAAACTTCTTGGTCGTGGTCATGGATAGAAAATAGTTTATTTTTATATGTGGCTTTGTTTCATTTGAAAACCCCATAATGTTTCTTCGATTCTCCTCTATATTAGAAAATTTCTTAACAACCCAAATGGGTTTTTGATATGTAGAAGAAGAAATATAGCCTATGAGCTCGGCCTCCATTTTTTAAAACTGGGTTTCCTCTGTATTCACAATTTCTATTCCTTTTGCAATCTAATTGCAAAAACCCTAAGTGGGTTTTTTGTAGCACACATATTTTTGTATCTACAACTTTTTTTCAAAAGAACCCAAGTGGGTTTCATGGTTTCTTGAAGAAACTTATATTTTTTGTAGAAATGCAAATAGGTTTTGTAAATAGACTCCATTTTCTTCAATCTGTAGAAATGTTGTTTCATATTTTGAAACCCCAGGTGGGTCTTCCATATTTTGCAAAAATAGAGGTTTACTTGGCCATGACCTATCATAATGCATAAAAAGGGTTTTCATTTGTCATTCTTGTTCCTTTTTCTCCATGTTTGTTGCCTCTGCATTAGCTTCTCATGGTGAACCCAGATGGGTCTTTTCAATTTGAAAGAAAACTCGGACTCTGTTACAAAATGATTCAATGCCATTTCATAGTGTGGGTACAATTGAAAGCTCCAACACATCTACCATTCCTTTATGCACATTACTCGGGACTTAATTTCTTAGGGCTATCCATTAGACTTTATAAGCTCTTTTATTTCACAGTCTTTGTTATGGGCATAGCAATTGTATCTTGATCACATCATATGAGGGTTCTAGTGTTGTCATTTCTTGTAATGGTATCTTTATAAAATATGACTGTCCCTTTTTCTTTCATCATGATTTGTTGCTCCAATTTATGACATGAAGAGTAAATTGGGACTCATGGACTGAAATGCAACCTTCTCCTTAAGCTTGGACTGCATTCTCTATCTTTGACATTGATGCCATAGCACTACTATTGTACCATGCCTTTTTCTTATCTTGGAATGCATTTGTTCTTGCCATACAAAATTGTCATTGTTTATTGATTCTTGTTGTCTTGTAGCACAAATGACCGTACCTGTGCTTCTGTTGAATGAATGATATTCATTGTTCAATGTGAATAGTAGATAGCTCTACACCCTTTTTCATATGCATTCCACCCATTGTGATGAGCATGCTGCCCTGTATGCTTCTTTCACGGTTTATTGTTGTACTTCAATGTTCTTTCTCTTCATGCCTTAAGGTCATTGTGACCGGTACATCATCATGGGGCATGTGTATTGATCATTTTGACACACAATCTTTATTGTAGGGGTATTTTATTATGACTTTAGAGCCTTTTCTGCCCTGTAGTATACATCCATTATTGTTTTCCTTCCATGAGATCATTGTAGCATGCATTGTTTACTGTCCTTATCAATGACAATGACCTTCACTCATTGCATTTATTTCCACAAGTACACCTATGAATAAACATTAACAATTCCATTTTTCCTCTAATGATAAGCATTCTCTGGTTTATTCTTTTGTTTCCTGTAGCTTTTGCAAAGGTGTTGTCCTATTCACTTGTATCATGACCCTGGCCTTAAAGGGGTCAACTTGTGTTGTTTCATGATTGACTCAACCATTGCTTGTAATAGTATTGATTTGAAGCTTAGTGGTTGTTCCTCGTGATCATAACTCCACATTGTTTTCCCCATTTCCATCAATAAATTTATTGTGAACTGTCTATCACTTGTGGAGGTAATCCTTGGATCTGAGCAACTTCAAGAAATGTAGATGAAAGTTGATCATTATGTGACACCGAACAGGGCAATTGAAAAGTTTTACTACTCTTCCTTTCTTTTTTCATCTATAATCTAATCTCTTGTGACCATTTCTTGTTTTCCTTTAGTAAATTCAAAAGACATTGTTGTTGTCTTGCATGACATGAGAATACATGTTGATGTCCCAACCTTCATGGATTCCATAATAATGCTTGTTGTCCTACATGAATTTTCTATTTGATCCCACCACATTTTTCTCCTTTTTGATCATGTGTAATACATAATTGTCTCCCCACTTTGATCCTAGTGGGAAGACACATGTCCCCTATGTCGGTGACCTAAAAGCTCACCATCCTATGTGATGTGTGGTTGTCCAATAGGGTCAAAGTGAGAGGGACCTGACAATACTCTAGATTGCTTTCTCATTATTTAAGAGACACATAATTGAACTTGATGCATCTTTTGAATCTGATAATGAAAGTTGATCAACTGGTGTGATTCCATATTGGTTTAATGCATTAATAATAGGTAAATCTTTGATCAAGTTGCTCAATTTCCTTTTTCTTTCAAATCATGCTGAGCTCTACCCTCATGGGAGCCACATTTACCCCACATGTTGCATTTAAATGAATCATATCAATAACTAGACTTGTCCTAAATCTGCACATGAAGCAAACAAGTTAGAAAAATAGATGCATATTTTGGATGTATTTGATGACTTCACTATTTTCCAGGACATCCAATGTTTGCATACTTATTTAATGCACTTATGGATCAATTTATACATGCATAGGTAGGTCTGTATGTAAGGATTGAGATCTTTAATTTCTTAGAGCCTTGCTCTAATATCATTGTTTTTCTAGATGTAGGAGCTAGGAGCACTACAAAACTGGGGAGGACACAAGCAACTTTGGGCAACACGAGCAAGGCAAGAGGGAAGCTTCTCAACTAGTCATTCTTAGGCAATGACTGGTCTCCATTCTTATATGCACTTTTTATTTATTTATTCATGTATAAATTGTTTTATATTTCCATTGAATAAGTAAAGTTAGTCCCTTGTCTTGTGAGGGACATGTACACTTCATGATTATCAATAAAGATTACATCTACAATTCATATGGTTCTCTTTCTCATTTTTCTTAATTGTAACATGGAATAAAATGCAATTTGTGTTTTGACAATCTCTTTTATGCATATCAATAATTAGTAGACTATGGTTTATCTTTTTAAATTTTTAAACAAACAACATACAAAGAATAAACACTAAAATTGATTTCAGCTGAAAGCTAAAAATCAGGTAACAGGGACAACAATGAGAGTTTCAAAATCCGAAAGAGCAGGTCACAGATATTTTTTGGATAGACTGACGGGCTCTCGTCCAAAGGATGTCAGTGCAAAATAAGGATGACAATGCGGCGCACTAACATCTTAGAGGTGCATTGGTGTCTTGTATAGACCAGAGAATGAGAATGTCTCAGAAAACAACAAAATGACTACTACTCTGATTGTTGAGAACTTATAGAATATAGGGAAATAAAAAAATGTAATAGAACTACAATAAAATGAAGTAGAACTGATAAAGATAAGAAGAAGAAAGGAAAGAAATACTTACAACCACACAAGTGATGAAGCCTTGAGCAAGTGAATGTCTTCAATACTTGTGTCTGTAAGATCGAGAGAAAGTGTTGGGGTTGTATAGGGGTTTTCCTCAATCAAACCCCCGTTTTGGTGTTCCCACCTCCACGGACATTCAAGAAGATAGAGAGAAAGAGAGAAATAAACAAAGCATGTGGTGAAAGAAAAACGCACTCAGGAGTAGAATCCGCACCAAGTGTGAGTGATAAAAGCAAACCTCGCTCAAGGGGGAGAACTCATATCACAAAGTAAGAATGCAAGAGAGAGGGGATATATGAAATCCTAGGATGCTCACAAGCATGAGATGAGGGAGATGAAGTTGTAAGAGTGAAGCTAAGAGAGCTTGGAAGTCTTGAGGCCACTATGGAAAGCTATGTGCAAGAAAGATTTGGATAGTAGAAGGCTAAAGACAAAGCAAGAGAGAATCTAGAAGTAGAAGAATGGAGCTAGAATAAGTTAGAGAAACTTAGAAGATGCAAATGGAGTGAAAATACTGCTTTTAAGGAGAGAAAAGAAGCTTCTTGAGTTGTTTCTGGGTGTCCTCAACTGTTACCACCAACAAAAAATTCTGACAAGTGGAAAACATGCGTGGAGGCAGTCGTTTGAACGTTGAAATGTCGCAAGACGCTAGCATGGCGTGTGGACATTCGTGTGGCACGCTAGTGTCTATACATGTCACACTACAAAATGATAAGAACGAGAAAATCCCAAGGTTTGATGTAAAGTAGACGCACAAGGGTAGTTGTTGAAAAGGGGTGTTGGAGCATCCTGAGAGGGGAAAAAGGTTGATGCAGGGGCTAAAATGAGCCTACAAAATTTCTAGGGGAGTGGACACTAAAGCGGACACAAGAATGTATGTGAAATTGCAAGGGGTGCAATTTTACGATTATACATTTTTCCCCCACTTTAGCGGGCGTATGAATCTACATTAATATGCATGCTAAAGGAAATATACTAAACATAAATAACATCATATGCCAAAAGGATACTATAGAGGAAGTAGATAATCCTTCAAACCATGAAAGCATGCCCCTATGATGAAGATCTGTAAAACCAATACATTAGACAAGAAAAACCTGCACCAGACGACAATGTTAGAACATGAATAGCTAAAGGATTTGAGTTAGAAAAGTGAAAGAGACCTCGATGTAGAAGGTTGTCTCAGTACTATGCGTCATCCCAAAATTAGTAAATAGCACATGGAAGAATTGTAAGATGAAGAGAGGAAGGGTATATACACAAGATGAAGAAGATACAGATCTTTGATCTAGTATATACATAGTTGAGAAGAGAAGAGAAGAGAATTTAGAATGTAAGTGCCTCACAGGCCCACGGACCTACAAGGAAGGTGTCATCCAATATCTCTCACATGGAGGATACCCATAAAAGTGCCTTCCAGACTTGCAAGGAAGCGTCCCCCAAGATCTCTCACATGGAGGAAGCTAGGAAAGCACCCTATAGATTCGTAGATCTACAGGGAGGGTGTCCTTCAAGATATTTCACATGAAGGAAACCCAAGAAAGTTCCCTATACACCTATAGACCTGTAGGGGAGCCACCCCCAAGATCTCTCACATGGAGGAAGTAGAGGAAAGTAGACTCCGCAAAGTCAGAAAGTAGCCATGTAGGAAAGTAATCATACCATCGATAGATTGGAAAGCCTTCAAAGGGGTCCCTTGGGAACCCTTCAAAAGGAGAGGGGTCCACTCAAGGGACACACTATTTGAAAAGTGAGGTCTAGTTAGGTTGCTCCAAGCTAGACGCAAATAATTCATTCGAAGAAGAAGCTTTCAAAAGGGCTCCCTCGGGAACCCTTCAAGAGAAAAGGGGTCCACTCAAGGGATGCTACAATTGAAAGTTCCTAAAGAAGAGAGAGGGGGTCCTTAAGAAGGACACACATCTCCAAAATTAGTTATCATTGTCCCCAGCATACAGGGGAGGAGAACCATGCAAGATACTTAGAACATACATGATAGAGGTAGACCTTGATATCACTTGTCATGTGAAGAAAGGGCAAGTGCATCAATCAAACGGGAGTTTGATGGCATCTGAATCATGAAGTGGTTGTATTTTATCTTTCAAGGCCTTGCATTCACTAGTGGAGTGGCTAAGCACTCAATGGTATGCATAAAAAGAATGTTTATCATGCTCATGAGATTTCTTGTGTGTAGGAGAAGGAAGAGTGATTAAGCAGGATTTTAGAAGCTGCAACAAAATACGCTCTTTCTCAGATAAGAAATGAGGAGTAGGAAGCAAACCTTTCTCTTGCGGAGAAAATTTTGACTGCTTATAAGAAGAAGATACGAAGATAGCAGACAATGGAGGATCTACATGGAGAGTATTATTCCAACAATGGGGATCATACTCCTCTATGGGATCACCATCATCCTCTTTGATAGGACTACCAACATTAACCTCCTTAACATAAGTGTGATCATCTTCCTCAGAAGGAGGATCAACATCAAGAATATTACAATTTACATTCACCTTTCCTGGCGATATAGAAGAGTAGTCATCTTTCATAGCGGATGTGAATGATGTTATCAGAAGGTCTGAGTGGATCTAGTCGACTTGATATTCCCCAGTGAAGGATTTTGTAAAGTCTAAAGACCCCCAATCATCACCAAGACATGCATTCTCTTGAGAAGAGGTAGAAGGAGAAGACTTAATATTTCTCGCTTCAAAAGGATCTTCTTTAGGGACATCTATCTCAAGAGTATCCTTTGTAGGAGGTATTGCTGGAGTAAACATCGACGCATTGGAAGATACTAAAGGAATAAGAGTAGGCACAACTGAAGCTTGACCAACAACTGCCATCTTACATAAGTGCATAACATCAGGGTCGGCCTTAACTATGACTACTCGATTATTGCAAATGAATTTAATAGATTTATGCAAGGTAGATGAGACTGCACCCATAGTGTGAATCCACGGTCTACCAAGAAGAAGGTTATATGGTAATTTTTCTGACAGAACATAAACAAGGGTGGGTACAGTGATGGGTCCAAGCTGCAAAGGTAATACTATTGTACCTAGATCTTGTTTCCCAACATTATCGAACCCATGAATAACAACAAAAGAAGCATTAAGAGAAGAAAAATCAATGTTAATCTTAGGCAATAGATCAATAATACACACATTGAGCGTTGAACCAACGTCAACGAGAGTACATCTAATGCCAATTTTATTAATGTTGATTATAATCATCAGAGGATCTGCTTGCTTCTATACTTCTGAAGGTGAGAGTTCCTGCAGATAAAACGTAATATTCAACAAATCCACATGAATATATGCCATCAATGCATCAACATCTACCAACCTAGCAGAAGAAGGAAAGAGGATCTTTTGCAAGGCTTCCTAAAGAATTCCTTGATAAACTAGAGAAAACTGAAGCAAGTCCCATAGTGAGATCTTAGTCAGAGTAACCCGAAGTTGCTCGACAAGATCATAATCACTAGGTGCTTTAGTCACGGGTTTAGGTGCTTGAGGAAGGTTTGGTTGTCTATGCATACTATTCTCATAAGCATGGGCTACCGCTCTATAAGAGGGACCCTTAGAAATATTAGGAGAACCACCATCAAATGGAACACCATCAATAGAACAAATCTTGTTAGAAGGACGACTAGTTGGAGTCACGTAAATGATTGGTCTCTTAGGCCTTTGAGGGGCAGCAGAAACATAGATTACATTTACAAAATCATCACAACTAGTAGAATAATTATTTAAAGACATATTCTCAACATCGATCCAAACAAGATCAAATGTGGAAGGAGATTCATCATTCACTAATGCATCATCTCTGGAAGAGATTGAATCAAAACAAAGATGAGATTCATCATTCACAAACACGTCATCTCTAGAAGAGAGTGCATTGGAATGAAGAGTAGATTCATCATTCAAAAATGCATCATCTCTAGAAGACAGTGCATTAGAATGAATAGAAGGTAGAGTAACATTAAGAAAGGTATCAATGATTCCATGTTCTTGCAACAAAATATCCTCCAAAGCAAGAGGACTTTCATGAGAAGGATCAAAGATGCCAAGTGACATGGGTAAATCCAAGTCACTATCACATGCATGAAATAGAATATCATTTAACATTTTGAAAAAAAATAGATACTGAACTAATAAAAGAAGATATTAAATCTATTACAATTTTTTTGGTATTTTCTATGTTCTAGTAATTCGCGTTTTCAGAGGTCTCCAGAGAAGAATTTAAGGTCGGAACTTGTGTTGGTCCCTAAAATTTTACTACCAAAGGCACTTGTATTTTAAGGATTGAACTAGTTCTCTAGGAGACCTTTCCAATGGTGCAAACGGTTCTGAATTTCGAGAACCGAGTCAAAAGTTATGACCCCGCCAAGTAGGGGTAAATAAATTCCTAGTTTTTCAAAAGATTTTCTCTTCACGTTGGGTTCACCAAAATGTAGAAGAGGGGGATTCGCTACTCATGAGTTATCTTCATTCAAAGATCCTCATGGGGTGAACTACCCTAAACTACCTCAGGAACAACAACGAGAGTTTTAGAATCCAAAAGAGCAGGTCACAGATATTTTCTAGATAGACTGACGGGCTCTTGACCAAAGGATGTCAGCGCAGAATAAGGATGACAACACGGTGCACTTGTGTCTCATATGGACTAGAGAATGAGAATGTCTCAGAAAACAACAAAATGACTACTTCTACTTCAATTGCTGAGAACTTACAAAATATAGGGAAATAATAGAATGTAATAGAACTAAAATAAAATGAAGTAGAGTTGATAAAGAGAAGAAGAAAGGAAAGAAATACTTACAACCATGCGAGTGATGAAGCCTCCAACAAGTGAATGCCTTCAATACCTACGTCTATAAGATTGAGAGAAAGTGTTGGGGTTGTATAGGGGTTTTCCTTAGTCAAACCCCTATTTTGGTGTTCCCACCTCCATGAACAACCAAGCAGATAGAGAGAAAGAGAGAAATGAACAAATTGTGTGGTGAAAGAAAAACCTACTCAGGAGTAGAACCCGCACCACCAAGTGTGAGTGATAAAAGCAAACCTCACTCAAGGAGGAGAACCCGAATCATGAAGTAAGAATGCAAGAGAGAGGGGATATGTAAAATCTCAGGATGCTCACAAGCATGAGATGAGGGAGATGAAGTTGTAAGAGTGAAGCTAAGAGAGCTTGGAAGTGCTTGAGGCTACTATGGAAAGCTATGTGCAAGCAAGATTTGGATAGTAGAAGGTTGAAGCCAAAGCAAGAGAGAAGCGAAGCAGAAGAATGGAGCTAGAAGAAGTTAGAGAAAGTTAGAAGATGCAAATGGAGTGAAAAGACTGCTTTTAAGGAGATAAAATAAGCTTCTTGAGCCGTTTCTAGGCATCCTCAACCGTTTACCAAAAAAAAAAATTGTTGACAAGTGGAAAACATGCACAGAGGTAGTCGTTTGAATGTTGAAACATTGTAGGATGCTAGTGTAGCACATGGATGTCTGCATGGTGTGCTAGTGTCTAGATATGTCACGCTACAAAATGACAAGAATGAGAAAATCCCACGGTTTGATGTAAAGTAGACGCATGACTGTAGTTGCTGAAAAGGGGTGTTGGAGCATCCTGAGAGGGGAAAAAGGTTGATGCAGGGGCTAAAATGTGCCTACAAAAGTTCTAGGGGAGTGGACACTAAAGCGGACACAAGAATGTTTGTGAAATTACAAGGGGTGCAATTTTATGATTATACAGATTCATAGTAGCTTCTTTATGTTCTTCTTTGATGTTATCCATGTCATTTAATTTATTATATATGTGTCCAATGGAGGCAAGTGTCTCATCTTGGGAAATGGAGGTGATTTCATTTTGGATAGGGTCAACTTCAAGTTTTTGATCATGGATGGTATGGAGGTCAATGAGGGGATCATTTTGCATTTTTTGATCAATGGTAGGTTCTTGACCAAAGATAGGCTCATCTTGGATGTCATGATTAGGAATGGGATCTTGATCAAATATTGGATTATCATGGATTTCATAAGTATCTAGAGGGGAATTTTGGATAACTTGATCTTGATTTATCTTGGAGTTCATTTCATCATGCTTTGGAATTTTCTCTCAACATATATCTAAAGGTTTAGGCAATGGAATGTGATCTTGCACAATGATAGGATTTTCTTGAGTGTACTAAAGGTTTTGGATAGGAAGCTCTTGAGTTATCTTGATAAGTGATGGGGATGAAAATTTAAGATATTCTTGGGAGATAGGGATTTGTGATATGGTTTGGTGTTGGGTACAACTTAGGATGGAAGATTGGTTTCCCTTGTCAAGGTTAGGATAAGGATGACTAATGGATGTTTTTCAAGGATTAATGGTATGCATTGTGTTAATTGGTTCTTGATATTGAGGGTAGATGGATGGTTACTAGAGCTTGTAGGCTGTTGGTATGAGAGGTAGATGGTTGGTTGACTAGGGATTGTGGGTGATTGGTATTAAGGATTGATGGATAGGCTACTATGGATTGTCAATGATTGGTATTGAGGATATGGTGGCATGTTATAAATTGGATTTATGAATTTTTGTTCAAATGTGAGCAGTGTAGGTATATGCACCCTTGTCACATTATGAGATGTACTGCTAGGTGGAATTATCGTGTTCACTTATTGTGGGGTAGGTTCAATGTTTGATGAAGGTAATATGTCAATGGAATCTATATCTTGGGATGCCACATTAGGTGTTTATTCCATTATGGTAGAGGAATCAAAACCAAAGGGAATCCTAGCTCCATTTTTTGCAAGTTTTAAAAGGTATTTGGTGGGATCTTTGGCCATGACTGCCTCTATTACATCTATAAACTTAGGATATTGTGAGGCCTTGTTAAATTCCTCTTGGGTAAAACTTCATTCAACATAAGTCAGAGTAAACTCATCATTAGAAGGAGGTAAGGTAGATCCTAGTCTAGGTATGGGTTGCAAACTTGAAGATGTCTCAAATTGAATGGTGCTTGTGGAATCAAAGATAGGGTCTATTGTAGGATCAATTTTCTTTTCCTTTCTTTGGGACCTATTTTCAACCATATAAGACCTGATATGTTAAAAGACTATGTTTCTTGGATTTTATAATTTTTATTTTTATTTTGGATTTTTGAGGGTTTATGAAAGCATGCACTTATGGTAAATGATATGAGGTGATGTTTTTGGATTTTTTTTGTTTTAAAGGATTATTATGAAAAATGATAGATGAAGTGTAATTATGGATTTTTGGATTGTTGAGGTGTATGGTTATAGATTTAGAATTCTAACCTTGTAAGATGATGATAGGCCAAAGTGATCAAAAGGAATGTCTAGATCTCTGAAAGACAAGAGTTAGGATGATGGTTTATATGAGTTAACCCTAAAATAGACTTATGAATTTAAGGCCAATTATTGATGGTTGATAGGGGTCAAACCTAAACTATACTAATGAGTTTAGGCCTAACTATTGATAGATTGATGAAAAGATAAGAGATCAAAACACCCAAAGGATAAGTATGGTCGAATAAAAATATAACTAGGATAAGATTGTGGGGTATGATTGATGAATTATGATATGGAGTAAATGATGATAGACCAAAGTGACCATAAGAAAAGTCTAAAATCTCAAAAGGATAATGAGACCTGACAAGGGTTGCACCTAAACTAGACTAACGATTTTAGGGAAACTATAGATAAGATGATGAAAGGATATGAGATTCAAGAAAGTCAAGGGATAACTGGGGTCTAACCAAGATTGATCGATTTTATAGTTTGAGATGCAAGGGTAGGTTTATGAAATTGGATGAAAAACCTTAATCTAGGGATGCAATCAAGATTTGAGATGCAAAGGACAATGTAGAAATTTATATGCTAAACTAGGGGAGTTTTATAGGTCTTAGGTCTCTAGGTCAATTAAGTCCAAAATCTGGATTCTAAAAGGATAGACGCTAACTTGTCTCAATGTAGACTATGGTTGGATTCCTAGGAATAGAGTGTTTAAAAATGTTATCTTTGTGATATTTTTCAATTTTATGATAGCATACACTCAGAAAACACTTGGAGGACAAAGTGGATTCTTTGAATTTGGATTGAAAAGGGTAAGGTTTAAGGCCAAAAGGCCAATGGCTTCATGGGTTTAACACAAACAAATACATTTGGAAGCAAAGAACAACTTAATTATTCAAGTAGGATTGCTAACTTAGTGTAGTCCCACCATACCAAAGGTGCTAATACACCAAGATCAATGTGAAAAACTTCTATTTTAAGAGAAAATAGATAGAGGTCCAGTGGCATAGGCCCAATATGATAATAGGATAACCTTTATGGTGCAGGGAACCATGTAAACTCCATGCCTCCATGAGGAAATCTTGTAATGTTTGAGTCTTAATCATGTTATGACTATAACTGGGGTCATATTTGGACCATTTTAATGTATTTGAATCAGTCGATTAGGTTTCTAGGAGGTCAAGTTGTCAAATAATGAAAAATCTTACAATTGTTGTCAAAAATGTAAAATTGCAAAAATGCAAGAAAATGGAATGTGAAGAGTCACTTTGTGAAAGGAAGGTAGTTGGTCAATTGAAACCTAAGGGGCAATTAGGAAACTATTGTAACATATTTAAAAAGAGCCTTGTGAAGGTGAGGAAAGAGCAGAACATTGTATATTGAAGAAATTTTGAATAAAAGTACCATGTTTTCTACAGATTCAACATTTTCTTATTGTGCTCAGGCATGGTACTAGTATGTACATTAATTTCAAGCTTTCTTTTTTATTGGTTTTGATAAAGCTTTGAATTAAATTTCAAAAAAATCTAGTTTGAGTAAATTACATTGAGTTTAAATCTTTTTAGAGCCACTTTTATGAGGAAAGTCCAGAAACCCTCATTTAAAGGGTTTGAGAGTCTAAAATGGAATAAGTAGACATTCCACTAATGGATACCTTTGTAAATTATTGGAATGGGTTAGTTTAGAGTGTTTTTTTTAAGTTGGTTGTGTTTGCAGATAAAAGGGAAGGCATGTTGCATAAGTTTTGTTGTTGCCCTAGTGGATTTTCATGGTTTTTGAGCATGAATGCATGGCTAGAAGTTAGGGTTTAAAGAAAAGACTCTAGAATAGAGTGAGAAATGGTTTAGTAAGCTTATGCAAACCATATTTGATGTTTCTTGGCCCTTGTTGAAGAGTTTTGAAGTCAGAAGTACAGAGATCCAATATTGAGCTTGTCAAATTAGCTTAATTAGGTCTCCTTGAAAATGAGACAGTCAAAATTAGGACACTTTCCAAAGTAACCATAGTTGGTTTCCTAATATTTTTTAAAAGGATTTAATGGGTACTTGAATCTATGTTTAGTTTTGGGAAACTCCACTTTATTGGAAAGTTATAACTGATTTTTCCCTTTAGGAATACTACTAGCAATTAGGTCTCTTGGTGTGAGCGATGGAGGAATTGAAGAATCAATGTTCTAAGGGAGTTTTATTGGCTTAATCCTATCATTCTCATCATAACCAAAGTGTTCTTGGGCCTGGTGAAGAGTTTGGAACCTAATTTTAGTTTTTGGTGTATTTGTGGTCTTTGAAACCATGTTTCATTAAAGAGAGTTTGTGAGTGTTTTGGTGATCAGTTAAAAATCTGTGCTTTGTATCTTTGAAAACCTGTGAAGCCCACCATGCTCTACATCACTTTCCTCTCTCCTTGGGAGGCTAAAAATTCCAAACCCAAATATTTATATCTCCACTCAAGGGTGTACATTATGAGTAGCTTCAGGCATGATACTGTACCCTGCACTACACTAAGCAATGACTAATGGCTCCTAGGATTCTAAAAACAAAGGTGTATAGTGGGGGAATACCATGAATAGAGGGATCATATGTAATAGCCTGAGAACTAGGAGGCCCACTCCCACTTTCTTAACCAAAGAAAGTCTCGACAAACTGAGGTATCACAACTCAACTTCAAATGATGCTAGCCATTCCTTGGGGTACACCTTTCACTCTCCCCCCTTTGAATACCCTGTTGGGAAATGTGGTTGATGTCAAACCCTAAGGTGATGAAATCCTCAAGCAGGCCTCTTACTAAAAATAAAAAAGGATACTATTGTGTGTTTCTTGTACACCCAATATCACACAAGTATGTGAGGGGAGAGGATAAATACACACTAGCTCGAGATAACACAATTGGAAGTGCACAAAACATGGAAAATAGAGTTCTTTTCAATATCAACTAAACTAATTGTTATCTAGTCTAAAAATTGAAGACATAATGTTTGAAATTTGACTCTTTGATAGGTGAACTTGAAAAAATCTACTCAATAGTTCCAAAATATGTCTTTATCCATTTAGCTACAACAAACTATATTAGTAGTTTTAAAGTGATATCTTTTTCCCAACATTTTCCACATAGCTAAAAATAGAGATTGGTAACCAAAAACTAGAAAATAGGAAGCTAATTGATCAAAAACAAAAAGAAAACAACAAACATAAACCAAAAATTTACCTTTTTTGTTGTTTACCAATCAAATGTATTATTGCAGAACATAAGCGTCAATTTATCTTAGTCAAAAGTGTTGTGATTCATAGAAGCGTTCATCTATCACTATCAAACGTGTCATGATGTAGACAAAAACATTGATCTATCAAAACAATTGAGATGAAACCTGCAAATGCATCATGATGAACAAATGCACCAAGATGCTCCTACAAAAGTGTTAAGATGCAAACAAAAGCATCACTTTAATAATGTAAATGTGTTACGAAATCCTATAGTAGAAAAAAATCATGTTTTTTACTTCTAAAACATGATCCTACACCAAAATATGGGTATAATATATGAAAATTCATCCCCCGTCTCTTTCAAATGAAATTGTGATGTTTTTTTCTTGTCAAAAGGCTCCTAAAACTGTAATTTTCAAAATTTCTTAAAAGTACCTACAACCCACAAGACAAAAACACCAATAACTTACAAACAACAAGGTTGGAAAAAAGGGTTAGTACTTCACATCAGGTCCACCAAATGTAATATTAGGAAAATCAGTTGTAGGATCAAATCCTAAACAACAACCACAAATCAATAATTTTAAGAATAGAAAAACCAATCCAAACAACATAGCACAAAATGACATAAGAAATTGAATAAAACAAGCAAGCACAAACTATACCTCCTTATGTCAATATTTGTTCACCTCCATTGCTCTTCTCCTTCTTGCTTTTGATGTTTTAGAATGTGGCTCTTAGATTTCTGAGTGCACAAATATGTTTAGCTCAAGATGATAATAACAACAAAAATGTGAAGATTGTGGTTCAAAATATGAAGAAACGAAATTCAAATTTATAGGAAAGGTTGTCATGATTGACGAATGGGATCGAATAGGTGATCAATGATCAAGGTGCAATGAGACAATTTACATGGGAAAGTTGCTCATTTTTTAAATGGAAAAATGAAAGAGAAATGGAAAAGTTGAGTGGAGAGAAAAATAAAAACAAGAGTTAAGTGGAGAAAACTGTGGAGAGTGGAAGAGTTAAGTGGAAAAAATTGTGGAGAGTGGAAGAGTTAAGTGGAGGAAATTAGGGGAAATGGAAGAGTTGAGTGGAAGAAAGGGATAGCTTTGATTAATAGAGAAAAATAGGTTTTGAAGGGACCCAAAACCCTTTACATTAGAAACAAAATGCTACTCCAAAAAGTATTCAAAAGTCTACCAACAACAACCCAACAGCCAAAAAACCAACCACCACGGGTGCCAAGCTAAAAGAAGACAATCAACAACCAACAACACCCACTAGAAAAACAACATCAAAACAATGAACAAAAGACAAACACCAAATAGAAACAGAAAGAAACAAGAAAATAGTTAAGGCCACTCAGAGTTTTGGCCACCTCAATCTGCTAGTTTTTTATGTTTTTCAACCATATCCAACAGTTCCTTTTTCTCAGCATCAAAAGCTTTCTTCCATTCAGCCAACCCTCTACCAACACATACCTTGTCATCATCCTTCATAGCTTTTTTACCCTTACCCTTAGCCAATTGCTCTTTCTCCATGATCTCTGAGAAGAGAACTTGATCTTCTCTGAGCTGCCCAATTTTCTTAAAATGAATTTCCAAATCTTTTGCACTATTCTTAATCGAGGTGTGGCTTACCTATAACAATTTTTTGATATCCCCATTAATAACAGCAACCTTGGCCTCAAGGTTCTGTATTCCATCCTTGCACAATTCCTTGAAATCATTAAATGAACCTTCTAGTTCCACAATTCTATCAATGAGAATGTTAGAAACAGAGGCCTTCTGAACATTCTGCATATTTGCCTTTAAGATTCTTATCTTGATATTAATTTTATTTTATTCTTGCAAAGTCCATTTGGCCAATTTGAAGGTTCCCATTGCCCCAACCCTCACCATGTCCAGCAAACCAAACATGGAAGTATCATCCTCATCTAGGTACAAAAAATCCTCCGAAAGAGGATCAATCTTCAAGGATGGATTAACATTTTTCTTTTCCACCTCCTCCACATTCAAATCCCCAACCTCCTTCACTAGAGATACCTTAGGCAAGTGATGAACTGGAGAATCCTCCATAGTCACAATTTTATCCATAGGAACCTTACCTTCATCTACCTCCTTAGGCTCCATGGTTGTAACTACAAAAGCCTTCTTCTTCAAATTGGCCAACCTCTTCGACAGTCTTCTCAATTTCTCAATTGACCCAATGTTAACCTGGGCCCCAACCTCAAGAGCCCCACCAACACCTTTATCAACAACCACTCTTGCCACCTTAGGAGAGGACCCATCTGACCCAACCTTTCTATCATCACTCCCAGAAAAGGCCAGCCTCTTAGGAGCCATGTTACTCTTAGAAGCCACCACCTTCCTTTTCTTGGAAGCTGAAGCCACAACCATAGGGAAAACATCTTCCTCATCCTCATCTCAATCCTCCTCTTCCTCTGATGAGGAGTCTGAATCTAATGACCTTGATAAAGCACTTAAAACCTCTTCCTTGCCTTTGATGGTCGGAGTCGGGGTTAGAGATTGAACATGCTCCATAATAAGAAAAATAAGCCCTTCATGGAGGATAGGGGCCCTCCTATTCTTTAGATGAGCATACACCGAGGATTCCAATGAAGATAAAAGGAAGAAGGGAAAAGAAATAAACAAACCATGCCTGAAGTGATTTAGGAGAGTGAAATGGTGACCAAGAAGAGCCTTAAATCTCCCTTCCATCATCACATATCACATCATCACCTTCACAACCTTAGCCTAGATTTTCTTTAGGAAGGTTTTATCATAGCCCCAAATCTCCAACTTGACCAAATTCTTCCACTCGTCATCCTTAAAAAAATGGGTCATTGCTTCTTCATTGCTCTTTTTGTCTTTGAAAAATTTCCTTCCCACAGTCAAAATTCCAGTAATAGTGGCAATAAGGTCTTAATTCACCTCCACCTCCATCCCTTTCAACACCATCTTGCGGTTATGCCAAAGAGAGACAAACTTGGCCGAGGCATTAGGGTCATGACTGTGTAATCTCTCCAAAAATGAAGTGAAATTGCCATGACAAAGAATTTTCTAGAGCTTCTTCTTTCTCTAAATATCCCCGCATGAATGTGGCTCAACTCGACTTCTATCACCACCCATGGTAGCCCAAACATAACACATAAAACCCTGGTGAAAGCTACCCCAGACAAAAGCACAATACCCATAAAACACCCAGAAAACATGCCAGATGGGAAGACGTATAAGGCCATAAAAGCCACAACAACTTATCCAACGCCATCATTTCTTAATATGTTTCTAGCATCCTCGGGAATGATCAACCCTTCCTCCCACGAGCGAAATTAACTAAGGTTGACAACCAAATTGGAAAAGAAATAAGCAAGAGAGTTTCCTTCCCAATAAATGTGAGAGGCTCGAGTCTCATCACAAGATTGCAACATCATTACCATATCCTTTATTAACTGATCCACGTTCCAGCTCGGGGGATGAATACCATGCAAGTAGTTTATGATATTCATACAATCACCTTCCACCCAAAATTTGGAAAACCCATTGCTAATAGCATATCTAACACTCATGAATGCAGCCTATGCCTCTGCGTGATGATTATTCTGTGTACCCAATAGGAGTGCCACACGCCAAGAATTCTGCCAAAGTTATCTCTTAACACCCCTTCACATCCAACAAGCCTGAGATTACCCTTCGTTGCCCCATTAAAGTTGATTTGAATCCACCCATTAGTGGGTGGCCGCCATCTTGTGTTCTTCCTCGCAACAAAGCTAGCCTTGGGAGAGATTATAGGAACCAAATAAATTTTCCAATTTGAAATCACCTTAAGATCATAGCCAGCAAGGCATATAGTCAGATCACACTGAGCAGAGTCAGATCTAATGAGAGTAAAATTCTCCAGGATAGCCTAACGGACTTTGATGAAAAGACTCTCAACCTTCAGCTTAGATTCCTAAAAGATCTTATTATTTCTTTCTTTCCAGAGTGCCCATGAAATATGTGGGGCCATAAGATCCCAAAGCCCATAGAACACAGGAGAATAGGAAGGGCACTTTCAGTGATCATAAAACTTAGCCAAAGAGTCTGGAAAGACCCATCCCAAGTCCCGAATTCTAAGAAATTTTCTCCACAGGGCGAGCAAGTAATCACACCCAATGAGGATATGAAAAGCATTCTCCCCATTAGCTTCACAAAGCACACACCTATTAGGAATCGCAAACCCCCTCTTGTAGAGATTGTCAGTCATAAGGATTTCACCTTGCATAATCAACCAGTAAAAGACATTCACCTTAGGAATTAGTTTCTTATTCCATAGCCGCCCCCAAAACGGATGACTCCAAAGTAACTAGGGAATTCAAAAAACCAGAGGCCACAAAAAAATTACCACTTGCACACGTGGCCCAAACCACTCTATCCAGCCTAGGAAACACTAGAATCTGAACCTTACGTAAGAAGTCCTTAAGAATCTTCAAAGACAGATCCCAAACATCAAAATTCTTCCAATCCCCATCCTCAAATTAATCTGCCACCTTGACTCCAAACAACTGTTTACACAACGGAGCAATAGGAGGAGCCTAAGGGAGAGAAATAAGAGGGAAATCCCCACACCAAATATCATCCCAAAAGAGAATACTAGTCCCATTTCCCAACAACCACTTAACACCTTAAGCAATCACATCTCTATAGAGAAAAATATTCCTCCAAAAGCACAAACCATACATAATCTCCTCCGCATAAAGAAAATCCCAAGGCCTATCCAGACCAAATAGGTACTTATTACTTGCTAGAGGAGCCCACCCAACATCCCCATTGAGGAGCCTCTAGATATTTTTAGCCAAAAGAGCCTTATTAAAAGATTTAAGATTTCTAATCCCCAAGCCACCCCATTTCTTCGGTTTACAAAGTGAATCCCAGGCCACAAGGGGAATCTTGGCTTTGGACTCCACCCCTAACCAAAGGAATCCTCTCATGATCTGCTCCATTTTTTCTTCAAACTTAACAGGCACCCTGAATAAACTCATAGCATACAGGGGTAAATTTTGAAGAGTGGCTGAAATAAGCCAAATTTTACCAGCCTGACTGAGGAGAGAACCTTTCCACCCTACTAACTTCCTACTGAATTTATCCAATAGACCCAACCAAAAGGAGTCAGGAATCCTAGAAATACACAAAGGAAGCCCCAAATATGAGGATGAAAAATCCTCCGATTACAGGCCATAATTTTGGCCACCTTGAGCTGCAAATCTTTTGGATTGTTAAGGAAAAAAATATGACATTTAGGAAGGTTGATCTTCTAACTAGAAGCCTTTCCATAGTCAACCAACAACCTCTTAACAAGCCTAGCTTCCTTAACAGAAGAATCCCCCATCAAAATAGTGTCATCCACAAATTGTTGGTGAGTAATCGGGTTACACCTAGAAGATGGCACAAGACCCCGCAGAACCCCAGCCTAAAGTTCCTTCTAGATGTTGTGACCTAAAGCCTCCACCATCAGGATGAAAAGAAGCAGTGAGATAGGGTCACCTTGTCTCAATCCTCGTGAGCTTCAAAAGAAAGGCGAGGGAGAATCATTCACCAGGATAGCAAATGAAGGAGAAGAAATAAGTTGCTCAAAAATTGAATGAACTTCTTACAAAATCCAAAAAGGGGTAGTTAAGTGGAAAGTGAGGGTATGTGCAGGATCATCATGGAAAAAACAGGCCCTTAAGTGGCGAAAAATTTAGAAAAATCAGAGTTAGGCAACTTGATGTAAAAATTTGAATAAGTTATCTATATTATTTCAAAAATATGTAAGAATAGAATCTGTAGCAAATTGAATGTAGTTTCTCAACTACTAGGTTTTTTTTAAATCTATTTGGTGAAAATTTGAAATTTCAACATGCAGTAGTACTTAAATTTCAAGGAAAAAATAAGTAGGTGTCTGTCTGACCACCCTAACCACAATAAAATGATAATATTTTTTTATAATATTTTAGATATAAAGAGAGACTCATGTCCTCATGTGATGCATATTTTTTGTAATTTTTTCCAAGTATATAATTAATTATGATTTTTTTATTACAACTTTTAAAAAATATAAAAACTTGTATGTCGACCACCTTAACTTGGTCAAAACTTCATGAAATTCAATTTTTTTTTAATCCTATAGTATGCAAAGCATAGAATGTGACACATTTTCCAAATTCAAAAAATGTGATACCATTTGAAAGCTATAAATATTTTTCAATTAGCCTATCAATTAGGACTTTAGTTGTAATTCAAATAAAAAATGAATAATAATTATTTATTAAATTCAAAGTAAAGCATAATTTATATTGGTGGGAAGTTGAGAATCTCCTTTAAAAACCCTTTTCATTTCATCGATTTTGAGTAAAAAAAAGTCATCAGCCACATATCCTACACATACCCATCATATCGCCACTTTTTGGCCCATCATGATCCTGTACATACCCGTGAGATAGAGAATTTTTTGAAAATAAATAAATAAATATTAATTTATTTTTGATGTCATTTGAATAATTAATTAAATTAACTAATTTAATTAATTTAAAAATAATTTTAGGTTAAAATGATTGAACAAATAAATAAAAACTATTTAATAAAAAATGAGATTAGGTTAAGAATTAAATAATTAAAAATAATTATTTAATCTGAAGAAATGAAGAGAAAGAAGAATTAGGATAATTAAATAATTAAAATTATTTAATTATAAAAGTGTAATGAAGAATAAAATTAGGTTTAGACAAATAATAGGGTTATATGAAAAAATTAATCAGAAAATGTTCTCGCAGGCTTTGGACAATTTTGCGTGTCTACATAGATAATTTATGCAAAAACATGATGAACCATAACATAATTTATATGCGGGGAAAATAATTTCAAGAGAAAAACCCCAAACTCCAAAAGCATAACCCAAATTATATTATCAATAAGAATGAAGGTCACAATATAGTCACATAACTAAGCTCATTCAAGAGTCTTCAACTACAACATAGTTTTTGGAGTGAATCTTGCAACATAACGGTACCCATGATTTCTTCAAACTTGTACAAAAATGAAAAATGACCAACTAACAAATAAATACAACTCAATGAGAGAAGATGGAAACTTAGAATTTCTACATGGAATAGATCCAATTTGTGCATGCCTATCTTGATTCTCCTTCACATGCACATTACATGCATGCATGCAAAATCCTTGCATGAAGTGCAAAAACATAAGTGAGACCCACCTAATTGGCATCTTCAATCCACATTACCTATCACCTCATGACCCCTCACATGCAATGCACCTAAATGTATTCACAAACCTTGCATTCATAGGTGCCACCAGTGCATGGAGCCCACCTATCATAGTTACCTCTACCACTATCATAATCACTCATAATTATCCCTTTCATTAGACCCCATAATAATTTATCATATGAACTCTTACAATATGAAAAATTCCACCAAGTTAGCTACATTATGGGGTCCACCAAGTGAGACACTTAGATCCATAATTTGTGCCTCCATTTCATACACATCACCTCCATATAGGATGTCACCTCACTCATTAGGTCCAACAAAGAGGTAAAACATAGTAGACATAAAGTATTAGAATAAAATGAATAATTAAACAAATAATAAATGCTAGGACTTGTAAATCTCGAGATGCCATAATCCCAACATTCTCCCACTTGTTGAAGACCTTTCAAAATCCAAATAACAATCAAATATTAGGGGTTTTGAGGCCCATGAAATTGGAACACCATCTAAACTTGTCGATGCTCACAAGCTTTGAAAATGCATCTATAATATTTATCAAAATGTCATCCTTCTCTAATTTCACCTTCCCATATTCCACCATGTCATGGATAAAATGGAATTGAACATCAATGTGCTTTGTTTTGGCATGAAAATTAGGATTATTTGCTAAGAAAATGTCACTTTGAATGTCATAATGTAAATGGTAATAATCCATGCGTCAAGCCCAACATTTGAACACAAATTTCTAAGCCAAATGATTTCCTTACACACATGATTAGCTTTCATATTCTCTAATTTTGTCATAGAAAAAGTGAAAATAGCTTGTTTATTACTCATCCAACTAAAAGAACCAACAAATATCGTGAAAACATATCCACTACCGAGGTAGTCCACAATACCTTGTAACACTTTTTGGCTAAAGTATGACATTCAAATCAGTATTCTTCACCAAATTTTAACTCTATAAAACCTATAGTATAACATACATTTCATGGAAGTGGTATGAAGGAATTGAGACTCCCAACTCCCAACAAGTCTATTGGCATGATGGGATTCTCAGATAAGACTTTTAGAGATTGGGCACTTTTGTAATTACTTGCACTCTCTTGGGAACTCTTGTAATTAGGCCCTCTTGGGAACTTTTATAATTACACCCTCTTGGGCACTTTTGTAACTACTTACTATTATTATTAATATAATATATAGGCTAATAACCATTTTCCAAAAAAAAAATCTAAACCATTAACAATTTAAAGATGATGCAAACTAGTGAATTTTGGGAATTTGTACGTAGATTCTAAAATTATTTTTAAAAAAATGGAAATAAAGTGTGAATTTTATTACATAAATTTTAATAACTTGTTTTTTATAGTAAACAATATTTTTTAAAAGTGACATTTATGTCACAACACGGTTCTTTTATAGATAGTATAGAGTTATAATTTTAAAATATAGATTTGTAACATCAATATCTAGTGCATGGATATTTTTCCATAATTTTGTGTTGAATTTTTTATTTATTTAATTTTTGGAGTCAAAGTAATTATAATTTGGAGATAGGCATATGTTGTAATGTGTAGCTTGTTTCGTATGTATCAAAATTCTTTTTTTTTTACTAAAACAAGGACATCAATACCTAGGGAAAAAATATTTTTTAGATTTTTTTCTATTTTTTCAATTTTTCTACATGTGTGAAACAAATACCTTGATGCTTGGTGAAAAACCTACACTAAGAAGAATAAATAAATAAATAAAATTCAAAATTATACTTTTTTGAAATCTTATAATAAGGGCTACATACTTAAAAAATATAATTTATAAATGAATTTATTTTATCCCTCAAAAGGTAAATAAAAGTAGGTCTTTGTCAACATTTTGATAAGTGTGAAGGAGATTCCATTGTGGGTATGATTTAAGACTAGAGGGTTTCTATCCAAGGAAGTTTGATCTAAAGGGATATTATCTAATCTTCTTTAATTAAAACCCTTTAGGTGGAACCTTTCAAGGTATAAATCATTAAATTTTCTACATAATGTGATTTTAGGAAAAAATCAGGATGTCCTAGAAGTGGGATAATGTTAGATACGCATGACAACTGAGAAGGGGGGGTGAATGAATTGTACATTATAACATTCAATCCCTCATTAAATTTCAAACTCTTATCAAAATTTAAACCCTCATTAAGTATTAGCATAATGTAAAGATGTGAAACAATAATGCAAACACAACCATACATAAGAGAACACCAGATTTACATAGAAAACCTAAGTAGGGAAAAACCATGGTGAGGATTAGCTCACATATATATGAATAACAACACTTAATATAATTAGGCTCATTTCCTAGAAAAGAAGAAAGGCTCACTGTTAGGTGGCTCACTACCAAGGGCTCATTTCCCAAAAGAAATAAAAATAAAAGAAATTGTTATAGAGAGATTCACTATCTTAGAGCAACATGAAGAATCTACAACTGCAAATCTATGCCATCTACAACCTTTGGCTCATTGCCTCTAGCAAATTCAAGCACATTGAAAATGTAGACACCTTCTGTTCATTACTACTGGAGTCATAGGAATTAAGCTCACACTAAGATCACCACACTTGATCAAATTCATATCTCACACTTTCCATACAGATCCACACACATCTCCATCAATTCAACTTGAATTTATACCATCCATGACCTAAACACCACTAATTAATTAGGCCAGCCTTAATGAAACGTTCACACCTCAAGCATGCATACACTAAGTAGGTCAGAACCAAACACCTCCATAGTGGAACAAAGTGAAGGCAGACCACACCATGGGTTAACTAGGACCCAAACCTACATCCAACACGCTTTACCACACTTCCACAAACAACAAGAATCCTCCACAATTAGCGCTAGCACCTAGGTTAGCCTAACCTACACTAACACTAACAAGTGATCACATACACACTTGTCTAAGTATGAAAACAATATGCAAACAAAAAATTAACACTTCAAAACCTCCCAAAATATTCCAACATCATCAAAATATTTTGCAACACTTCCACAACCACTTGCAACTAAGAACACCAAAATTATGTGCAACCAACCACACCACCACTAAACTTCAACATATGAACCAAGATTGTAGAGCATATCAACACCAAAAACTCCAAGGGAATATAAATACAAACAATATGAAAATTTTCCAAAATCTACAAGATAGAAAACAACATAGAGAAATGGGGAGCAATCTCATTTCTCCTAGACAACCATCTTCATAGGTAAACACACTGTCAAACACATCTTCTTCTATTGCATGATCCAAAACCTGAAACTCTAGATATAACACCTCTGAACACCTCCGTTCATCACATAGAAAAAACACAAGCACATCTTCAACCATGAAGAAATGTGGAGCACAACACTGAACACACCTCTAGAACACTGCACGCTCTTTTATTCAAAATTTCTCAAAAGAACTTGGAAACCAAGTGAACTTACTACAACTAAAACACTTATCCATCACAACCATATAGGAAATTAATGACAACACTAATGATAGCACCAAAACACCTTCTTATCAAACCACAACACATCCATACTAGCACCAACACTGATAACACCAACAATCTTCGAACAATATTCATATTGTTGACATCAATGAACAACTATTGACATCAATGAAAACACCTAAAACATACTTACAAAAACCTCCCCTTTTTCATTTATGGCAACACCAACTCTAAAAAACCATCAACAACAAAAGCAACTATAACCAACAAAAACAACTTTGCATCAAGTAGCGCTCCCCCTTACAAGGGAATCTCTTACACTTCTTTTCCTCATGTCCACTCCCCTATCTTGAGGAGTTTCTCATACATCACTCTCACTATCCCCCTTTGTTCCTTTATTTTTTAGGTAATACTCTCCCCCTTTGAAATCAATGGAAAAGGGCAACATCTTTCCCTTTGAAAACACTTGCATAGAATTTTTCTTTTCTGCTCTCCCCCTTTGACATCTACATACATCACTTTAACACCACTTACACACTTCTCTTTAGGCAACACTAGCAAGAAATTTCTCTCTTTTCACTACTCATTTTTCATTTCTCGCTCTACTTCTTTCTCTTTTATGTACACTCCCCTTAGGGACACAAAATATGTTCCATTTGACTGCACCAATAAAAAAACTACTACCTACTCCCCGTGAGAGGTATCCTTCATCATCATTCTAGGACCAAGAAAGTATCTTGAATGATATCTTGGATATATGCACTAATTTATGCATCTAGTTGAAATAAGGATGGGATGCCACCCCTAACTTATGCTAGAGATACTTAAAAGTATCTTTAGGAAGAGCCTTGGTGAAAATATATGCAACTTGATCCTTTGTAGGTGCATACTATAACTTCACCTCATTATTTGCAACTTTCTCCCTTAGAAAGTGATACTAGATAGAGATATGTGTTGTTCTTGAATGCATTACTGAGCTAGTTAAAATATTTATAGCACTTATATTATCACACAAGATAGAAATAGGTTCATCATATGATACTTTGATATCCTTCAATGTCTACTTCATCCACAACACCTATGTACAACATGATGCTACTGTAATGTACTCTACCTCTATAGTAGATAATGATACTGAATCCTTCTTCTTACTCAACCATGAAACTAATCTACTTCCAAGAAATAAAGCACCTCCACTTGTAATTCTTCTATCATTTGTACAACCCACCCAATTTGTATCTTTATATGTACTCAAAGAGGAATCATTATACATAAGATACCATAAACCAAAATTAGAGTGCCCTTCAAGTATCTAAATATCCTTTAACTTTTGCAACATGTGATTCTCTAGGATCTCCTTGAAATCTTTCCACAAGACAAACTGCATGCATGATATCCAGTCTAGTAGCATTAGATATATAAATACACCAATCATTTATCTATAGTTGCTTTGATCAACCTTAGGAGATTCATCATTCTTTCTTAACTACAACCAGTAACCATAGGAGTACATACTAGTTTAGAATCCTCCATTCCAAACTTCTTCAACATTTCCTTAACATATTTTGTCTGAGAAATGAAAATACCTTTTTCTGATTGACTCAAACCCAAGGAATAATTTCATCTCTCCACACATTGACATCTCAAACTCTTTCTGCATATCCTCTACAAAGTTCTTATACATACCTTCATTTCCTCCAAATATTATGTCATCAACATACACATCCACAATCAATATTTTTTATCCCTCAACCTTGAAGTAAAGGTTGCTATCTACAGTACCCTTTTTGAATCCTTTTCGCAGCAAGTACTTATCCAAATTTGCATACCAAGCTCTAGGATCTTGTTTGAGTCCATACAATTCCATCTTTAACCTGTAGACCATATTAGCATCATCTGATAACTAAAAAACTTCTAGTTGTTCAATGTATACGTCTTCTTCTAACTCACCATTCAAAATTGCAGACTTGACATCATCTGATATACCTTAAAGTTTTTATGTGTTGTAAAAGCCAAAAAAATTCTAATGGCTTCCATTCTTGCCACTGGAGAAAAATTATCTTCAAAATCTATTCCTTCCACTTGTGAGTATCCCTTACACACAATTCTAGCCTTGTTTCTGACAACTTTTCCATCCTCATTCAACTTGTTTCTAAAAACCCACTAAGTTCCTATTACATTCTCGTTTGTAGGTCTTGGGACCAATTCCCAAGTATAATTCTTCTCAATCTATTCTAGCTTTTCTTTCATAGCCTTGATCCAATTCTCATATTTCCATGCCTCGATTATAGTTTTAGATTCTACCTCTAAAAGTAAAAAAAAGTTTACCTATTCCTCTATCATAGTATCTTTTCTCCTTGTAAACACATCTTTTCTTTTATCTCCAATGCTCTAATCTTTAGAGTGATTCTTCAACACTTAATTACTTAGGAGTCTTAGGGATCTCTTTCGGAGCTTCTTCCTCTTCAAATCTCATTTATTTTTCCTTCTCTTCATCCTTTTCTTCTTCATTGCAAGGGGATTCATCAGATTCATATCATTCTATCAACACTGAATTTTTTAGTAGTTCTTCATCCTTCTTAACACTTGCACTCTCAATAATTTTCTTTAGTATTTTACTGTAGCACTAGTAAGATTTTCTCTTTGTAGAATATCCAATGAAGATTCCTTCGTTAGATCTTGCATCAAAATTTCCTATTTTTTCTTCTTTTGTTTTGATATATCATAAATACTTCCAAATACTCTAAAATATTTCATAGTATAAGGTTTTCCATACCATAACTCATAGGGAGTATTTTAATTGTTCACTCTTGCTTGAAATTTGTTAAGTATATGCACTAGAGTATGAATTGCTTCTTTCCAGTAGACTTCTAGTAGATTTTCTTCCTTCATCATAGTCCTTGCTACTTCTTGAATTGTTATGTTCTTCCTCTACACAACTCCATTCTACTGAGCAGTTCTAGGAGTTGAAAAATTTCTTTATTCCATGATTTTCACAAAAAACTTCCAAACTCATTGGAAGTAAACTCACCACCTCTATCAAAACTCAAGCACTTTATTTTCAAAATCATTTCATTCTCAACCATATATTTAAAGGCTTTAAACTTATCTAGAGCTTCTAGTTTTTCTTTGAGAAATTTCGCCCAAGTAATTCTAGAATAATCATCTATTAATAACATGAAATACCTGTCACCTTGAGAACTTCTTATTCCAGTAGGTCCAAATAGGTTTGTATTTACCAAATCAATAGTCTTGTAGTAGAATATTCTTTAATCTTGAACCTCTTCTTTGTCTACTTTCCAAACTGGCATTCTTTGCAAGTTACGTTGATAAGATTTGTAATTCTTGGTAGATCCTTCACAACAATAGAATTGATCTTTTCCAACCTATCAAAATTGATGTGACCCATTCTTCTATGTCATAGCCAACTTTCATTGATTTGAGACATAAATCACTTAATACCACCACATTTGAGCTGATAAACATTGCCTTCTATCCTTTTCCTTGTAGCAACCAAGGTTCTAGACCTTAGTTTTTTATTTTACAACCATCATTCTAAAACACCAAATTATATCCTCTGCTACACATTTTTCCTACACTTAGAATATTATTCCAGAGGCCTTTGACATAAAGAACATCATATTTTATGCTTTCCATCAAAACTAATTGAGCCTTTTGCATAGATCTTAGTAGATGTATCATCACCAAACTTAACAAGACCACCAAAATACTTTTGAAGTTTAAAAAACTTACTCTTATCACTTTTCATATGATTTGAGCATACACTATAAATTATCCAATAGTCTCTCTCCTTTCTTTCATGAAAAACAATCACCATAGTTCCTCTAGTGTTGAAAATTGTACTCCCTTCTTGGACATAGTACAATTTCACACTTAGTTTGGACCTATTTTAGTACCCTTGCATTCCTCCCCTTTAAATCATCATTAATAGGCCCTTAAGACCCTTTATTATAGATCCCAAGGCTTATTTCAATTGAAATCCTAATAAATTCAATAAATACATTCAATATTACAACCCCCAACATTCTCTCACCTTGAAAATCTAGGGTGGGACCCATATGCCACCTTGGGCATATGAGTCCCCCTAGGTGGGACCCATACACCATCTTTGGTGTATGAGTTCCTTTTGAGACCTTTTTAGGGTTTGAGAGGGAAATTAAAGTCTTTTTAATTCAAATTTCATAAATATCGGCATTTGGGATGTAATAAATAGTAAACTAGACAAGATGCCTATGAAATCTAAGTCACACTCATTTTTGATAATTAGGAACTACAGAGAATAAGACAAGTGATCAAGTAAGCAAGAGATTTAAACATTTGCATTCAAGAGTTAGGAGCAAGCAAAGTTGAAGTCTTGGAGCAAGTTTATAGTGTTTTTCAAGTCTTCAAGCCCACTTTCGTTTCAAGATCTAGCATTTTCAAAGATTGATGATGGTTGCCTGTGGAGGATCATGATGGATTTTAGGTTGGGGAGATACAACTAGCCATTGAACCAAGCATAATGAATTGTTTCCTAAGTGATTCCATCTTCCATTATCATTCTAATTTCTACCTAAAGGAAGGTACATGAATTCTTATGGCTTATTAGGGTGATTGTAGATATCCCAAAGTGAGGCATCATCATTTTCATGTTTCATGTATGCATCCTATTCTAAAACATTAGAGTAGGGTTTCATTGGATTTTAGATCTCTTAATCTTAGGAACACTTAAGATTAGGACCTTCACACACATTTCCATTTTAGATCTATTCTTTATATCAAGGTTTAATTACCAACTAGGGGTTTGACCGAGGAAAATCCCCATAAGCAAATCAACACAACATTTTGTTTTGTAGATTTTTAATAGGTTCGGATCTAGAAGTGAAGTGTGGAAAACATAGGAAGGAAGTACAGAGATAGGAGAACAATTTCATATCCTTCTTTTTCAGAAAGGAGTAGTGGGACTAAATCACCTCTTTGGGAATATGAGTCCCAGTATACCTCTTTTTGCTAGTTTTTTGTAGATCTTGATTTGTCAACAAAAGATTCTAGATTCTACCTAGATTCCAATAGCAGGACTAAATCGCCCAGCCTGGCGTATGAGTCCCAGTGCACTTCAAAAACATTTTTTTTTTTAGGTTTTCAGATCTTGATTAGACATCTCCTATTATTTGGGTACTTTTATGTTTCTCTCTATTTAGTAATCTAATTTCATGTTTTAAGTTTCTAGGGTTTAGTGTATACACATTTTCAATTCTCCTTTGAAGCTTCATTTCAATGGTGAACCCCTCATTTAATCACACCTAAGGAAACCCCTTTGTTTCCTTCCCTCAATTGAGTAACTTGGTTGAGGGATATTTGTTTCCTAATGAACTAAGAGTGAAATAGGTTCCAAAGTTGTCCATCTCCTAAAAGGTGGACACACTATTTTCTTTGGTTCATTTTGGTGAACCCGACCTTTAGACCCTTGAATTTTTGATTTGGAGAACATTGTAGTCCTAGAACTGGGTTAACTTTGTATTAGATTTGCATTAGTTGAATTGCATTTAGGACTCCTAAATCTTGCATTAGTGGAAAAGTGCATATAGGTTGCATTTTTACATCTTGCATCATTGAATTTCATTGGAAAACTATAATTGCAAATAGTCATTTGAGCATACAAACTAGAAACCTTAAGGTCAACTCAGAATTTTTTGAATTTGGTTTAAAAACCCTAATCTGGGACTCATTCGCTCACTTGGGCGATTTAGTCCCTGTACATGTGGTTTTTCCATATTTTTGGGAATTTTGTGTTGTCTACTATTTTAGTATTTGAACCTTCTAGAAACCCTAATTGGGAATCATTTTCCCATCTAGGAGATTTAGTCCCATATTAGACCCAAATCTACATTTTACAACATTAAAAACCTCATTTTTGTGCTCCTATTTGTTGTTGTTAGATCCTTGTTTCAGTTTGTTAATTTTTTTTTCATTTATTCTAGTAGATTAAGCTTAAATTGGTTTCATTTCAATTGCATGTTTCAATTGTGGATAGAATTATATTACTACACTTTTTTTCCATTTCTAGCATTAGTTCATAGTTTGATAAGATTATAATACATTTGGAATTCATTAGAAAACAAAAAAATTAAAAAACATCAAAACCAAAACAATCATAAACCCATGAACCCCTTGGAGAAAACATAGTTATTTGAGTATGTAAAATCTCTTTTCCCAAGTTAGCCTAACCTTCAATCCCTTTAATAGTGATGAATTTGACATATTAGATGAATCCCTTTAGGATTTCATCTCACAAGGTTCATCCACTAAGGCTTGTTATAACAAACCAAAACAAAGAGAAGTTAATGTTGTCCAACCTCAGCTCATCCTTTACCCACCTTCAAACCATCCTCAAACTAAAAAAAAACCCATTCTCATCCTCAAACCACCTAAGAATAATGTTTCACAATAATCAAGTTATAATACCATTTCTCATACATATAACACTAGAAACAATCCACAACCAAGAAAATCAACTTCAACCTCCCTGCCTTTGCCTCAACCCATTTTTCCTAGTGCTCCTCATTTGCCTTCGCATAATGGGAAGGAGTATGATCTTGTTGAGCAACTTAAGAATACTCCGACAAAGATATCCCTATGGGATCTAATTCAAACTTCACCTAGTTATCATATTATGCTTCAAACATCCTTGGAACAAGTTGTGGTTCCCTCTAGTGCAAACCCAAGTGATGTAGTAGCTCTAATTCAAGGAATGAATGTGGTTAACATAGACAATACCTTTCATCAAAATGAGTTACCTCCCTTGGAAGTGAGAAAGAAAAATGACGCCTTCATAATAATAGCTAAATTCAATAGAACAGGAATAAAGTGAACCCTTGTTGACAATGGCTCCACTCTTAATGTGTGTAGTGTAACCATTTTGGATAAACTTGGCATGGATAAATCAAGAATTGAACCTGATTCCTTATTGATTCAAGGATTTGACAATGTAGGAAAGAAACTGCTTGGTGTGATCACCTTGCCTATTACAGTTGGAAAAGCCATGTTACAAACTCTTATCCATGTTATGCCTCATGATCTTTCATACAATCTTCTTTTAGGAAGACTCTTCATCATATCATGAAGTATCTCTATAACAATAAAGTATACCAAATTGAAATAGATCCTAAGCTCGAAAGTTGCTTAGAAATTGAAAAAGGAATGCAAGTCCTCTAAACACGTTAATCCCAACTTCAAAGATAGAACCAATGAAGTAAGAGAAACAAGAGATAGAAAGAGCATTGAAGTTATTGGAAGATGATCGGGGTTCCTTAGACTTCAAACCTACATTTGTGGGAGACTACAAATTCACAACAAAAGAAACTAAAAAAAAATTCAACCAATGGTATTTTCAATGCGGAATTCAGAAGAAAAATCAGAAGCATCTACTTCATATACTCTAGAAGAAGACACAAGCTATACAACAAAATTTGATGAGATAGACTACCAACAACTACCAAAATCGATAGAAATGGAGAAACTTTATGGAAAAGGTTATGAGCTTATGAAACACTTTGGCTATAGTGAAAAAGGATGTGGAAGGAAATAACAAGGCATCCGTGTTCCTATAGAACCTAACACACAAGAAAATAAAAGTGGTTTTGGATATTGTCCTTCTAAGATAATGCAAGAAACAAAAAGACCCTCACTAAACATCAATACTGTCATGTGTAACCCTAATAAAACAACTCTCACTTTGAAGCACCTTGAATTGATTGAACTTAATATCAGATCTGATGAATAATCAATTAACCATAAACAATCAACACATCAGAGAGACAGAGAACACCAAGATTTTTTACGTGGAAACCCTATTAGGAGAAAAACCATGATGGATGTTAGTCCACAAGATTATACCCTGTTAAAATTATAATGGAATCAATAAAGGGGAATGCACATGCATTCAAGAACACTGCCTAGAGCTCACTTCTCAATTACAAAAGGAGCTCACTACCCAACAATACAAAATAGGATTAAAATCCAAAGGGTATGAACTGAAAAATTAGCTTCTACACAAGCCTGATTACAGTTCCAATTAAGCATAAAAAAATCCTTCACAAACTACTTCACACTTCGCTCAATCTTCTTCACACTCTGCTCTGCAATCGAATGATATTTGCACATACACACATAAGAGTACACCCAACACACAAAGCATCTTTTCCACACACTACACCAATGAAACAATCACTCTTATATATCTGCTACATGAGATTTCATCTATAACTTAGTCGGCCAGGAAAATAAAGCATATTTTTAATGTCAGCCCAAATTTACAAATAAATTTTCAATGTGAATCCACCAAGGTCGGCCAAAACATAGTGGGGATCAAAATTTACAACTCCAACACACAAGCACTTCAATTAATTCCTCCTCAAAGATCCACAACACGCTACCACCAACATGTCGGCCAAGAACAAGAAAAATTGAACATATGCATGAAAAAATTTCAATCACGAGCACACTGATCAATG
Source organism: Sequoia sempervirens (assembly GCA_007258455.2). Lineage (NCBI taxonomy): Eukaryota > Viridiplantae > Streptophyta > Pinopsida > Cupressales > Cupressaceae > Sequoia > Sequoia sempervirens. Next base: position 5,235,214 of record VDFB02086081.1, read on the forward strand.
TGGACATACCAAAAAGGTAGAGCACAATATAGAAAAATCAAAGAGCACCAAGAAATAATAGAGAAACATCTGTAGCAACTGAGATTTCTAGAATCAAACAAACTTCACTCAGGAACACTAACAAAGACTAGAGAAATATTGTCAGACCATAACATGATCAAATCTATATGTAGACCTCTGAAACTTCCAATAGATGATCTAGATACACTCAACAAAAAACCCTTTAATCCACAGCAACTGAACTTCAACGTAAATAACAAGACGCCTTCATGACTTGCACAGTTCCACTGGGAACCTGGAACACTTTCTTTTACAATTTTCTCAATATCCTCGACATATACAACCTCTAATACACCAAATGCTAATAGTGTTGACATCAATGACAACCACATATCAGCAACACATCTACAACATCCAACAATCTCCCCCTTTGGCATTGATGGCAACACATGATGTGAAAAATACCATCAACCCAACACACTCGCTTTCCCTTTGGTTCTAACTCTTCTCCTCAATTTCTCTTTGACCCTTAAAAGGATTTTTCACATTGCACTTCTCCCCCTTTGACATCAATGGAAAAGGTAACCATGACCTTTCCATATACATGCTCTGAACCACATATCTACACATCTGACTACTCCCCTTGAGTAGCAGCCACAAAAACATCAATCCCGATCAAAATATAGCAATGTAGCTCATGGATTGATGCAAGTAAATGCATCTCTTAGTTCTTATTAGGAGGGGTAATTACTCCTAGCATTCCTCTGAGATACTTAAAAGTATCCTTCGGCAATTACTTAGTAAAGATGTCTACAATCTACTCTTTGGTAGGCACATACTCCAGTCTGACTTCTTTCTCATTCACTTTCTCCCTTAAGAAGTGAAACTTGATTGATATATGTTTAGTCTTAGAGTGCAGCACCAGATTCTTTAAAATATTTATTGCACTTGCATTATCATAGTATATGGCAATAGGCTCTTCATATACCACCCTAATATCTTTCAACATTTGTTTCATCCATATTACTTGAGTATAATTGTTTGCAACAACAATTTATTTTGCTTCAGCAGTAGATAGAGAAATGAAATTCTACTTCTTGCTCAACCAAGATACCAGCTTCTTCCCTAGGAAAAAATCACAACCACTAGTACTTTTCTTGTCATCTACATCTCCAACCCAATCCGCATCAGTATATGCACTCAAAGTGGGATCATCATCCTTTGGATACCAAATTCCAAAGTCAACTGTTCCTTTCAAATATCCTAAGATTCTTTTAATAGCAATCACATGTGATTCTTTTGGATCAGCCTAAAATGTAGCAACCATACATACAAACTTCATAATATCTAGTCTAGTCTGGGTTAAATAAAGTAATCCATCGATCATTGACCTGTATCTAGTTTGATTCACCTTAGGAGAATCATCATTTTGTGTTAGCTTACATCCGGTCACCATGGGAGTACCAACAAGATTTGATTCTTCCATCCCAAATTTATTTAGTAGCTCTCTCACATATTTGGACTGAGATATGAAAATTATGTTATCTAACTGGGTCACTTGCAATCCCAGAAATAACTTCATCCCTCCAATCATACTCATCTCAAATTCATCCTTCATCTCATCAACAAACTTTAAACATAGATTGCCATCTCCTCCAAAAATTATTTCATCAAGAAAGACTTCTATAATTAACTCTTTATCATGATCCAATTTGAAATATAAGTTGCTATTAGCAGTACCTTTAGTGAATCCAAGCTTCAATAAGTATTTTTCCGATCTAGCATACCAGGCTCTGGGGGCTTGCTTAAGTCCATATAGAGCTTTCTTTAGGTGGCAAACCATATATTGTCAGTTAGCTGAAATCCATTTGGTTGTTCAATGTATACTTCTTCTTCTAGTTCTCCATTCAGAAATGTTGACTTCACATCCATCTGATAGACTTTATAGTCCTTGTATGCAACATAAGCAAGAAATAATCTAACAACTTCAATTCTGGAAGCAAGGGAAAAAATTTCTTCAAAATCAACACCTTCCATCTGAGAATACCCTTTACATACCAGTCTTGCTTTATTCTGGACCACTTCACCTTGTTCATTCAACTTGTTCCAAAACACCCATTTAGTGTCAATCACACTTTTTTCTTTAGGTTTGGGAACCAGTATCCACGTGTCATTATTTTCAATTTGTGTTAGCTCTTCCTTCATAGCTTCCATCTAGTGTTCATCTTGGCAGGCTTCAGTGAATGACATTTTTGGGTTCAATCCTGGAAATCAGGTAGTATTCTTCTGCAATCTTCCATCTAGTTTGCACTCCTTTATTCTTATCTCCTATAATTTGGCTTTTAGAATGGTTTAGCTTTACATACCTTGGAGTTTTGTAATTTTATTGAACTTCTTATTCTTCTGATCTTCCTTTTGTACTTGCACTTGTCTCTACTTCCTAACTTGATTTACCGGAATGAATTTTTCTTTACAGGAATAATTGGAACATATGGCACAATTTGAAGTTTATTCTATGTCTTTACATTCTTCCATTTGTTTGTATTATTGTCTTCACATCTAAATCATATCAAAATATCACGGATGGTTGGTGAGAATCCTCATCAACTCTGACATTTTCACTCTCAACCATCCTTCTCAGTCTTCTGTTATAGCATCGATAGGCCTTGCTTTTAGTAGAGTGACCTAAAAAGATTCCTTCATCGCTTCTTGCATCAAAATTTCTTGTGTCATCATCTCTCTTGATATAACATTTGCTTCCAAAGATCTTGAAATATTTAACAATAGGTTTGTAACCAAACCATAGCTCAAAAGGGGTCTTACCAAAATTTCCATTAACATTTACCCGATTTAAAGTATACACAACAGTGATTACAGCTTCACTCCAATAGCTCTGGGGGACATTTCCTTCTATCATCAATGTTCTAGCAGCATCCAAAATTGTTCTATTCTTTCTTTCTGCAGCTCCATTTTGTTGAGGGGTTCAAGGAGAAAATAACTATCTTTTGATTCCATGTTCTTCACAAAAAGAGTTGAACTCCCTGGAGGTGAACTCACTGCCTCTATCAAATCTCAGACACTTGATTTTTTGACCTTTCTCATTTTCTGCCATAGCCTTACTGAACTTTTTCAATGCTTTACATTTTCTCTTAAGAAACCCCATCATTCTAAATTAATGATGATGATCAACATAAAAGTACCTTTCTCCATGAAATGCCAAGAACAGGAAGGGTCCTGGGTCGGTGTCTTGTAACTCTTAACAAATCATTTGAATGAAATTGTTTTCTCTAGAAGGAGACTCTAGTTTGTTTACCCATCTGACATTCCTTACAAATTGTGTTAGTGGCCTTCACTAACTTAGGTAGATCTCTTACTGCTTTAGTGGAACTTACCTTGACAATGTTATCAAAATTTACATGACACAGCCTCCTATGCCATAACCAAATTTCATCTACTTGAGCAATTAAACAACTCCCATTAGCAGTATTTAGGTGAAAAATATTACCTTTTGTCTGTTTACTAGTAGCAATCATATTGCCAGAACTTCCATTTATCTTGCATCTTCCATCTTTGAATTGTATATTATAGCATTTTCCCACCATCTATCCAACACTCAAAATATTTTGCTTCAAGCCTTCAACATAAAGAACATCATCAGTGTTATCCTTACCACCAAGACAAATAGAACCTTTGCCATGAATCACACCAGCATTGTTGTCTCCAAATATTACAATACCACCATCATACTTCTCTAGAATTACAAAAAAAAAAATATCACCAGTCATGTGATGTGAGCATCCACTATCAATAACCCATTCATCCTTTTCTTCAACTCGGGTTGCAAGAGCTTTCTCATCTTTAGTAGATTCAGTAGCCACAAGACTATTTTCAATGGTAGCAATGAAAACCCATTCATCTTCATTTCCAGTATCCTTATCAGACTCATCATCAGTCACTCCTTCTTTAGCAAAGTAACATTTCTTTTGGAATCTAGACTTGTTAGGCTTAGTTCTAGGAACTCTTTCAGGACATATTGATGCAAAATGAACTATTTTACTGCATGAAAAACATTTAATACGTAACACTCCTTGTACCTTTTCCTCTGCCTTCTTTCTTTAGAATCAATGCTTCCAATTCTTCTACCTCTCTTTCTTTATCTTCAAGCTATTTCAGTTCTTCATCATACCTGGATATCTTTCTGAAACATTCTCCTGGACCATATCTTTGCTTGTTAGTTCCGGATACAGTAGCCTTGAATGTTGATTCAGTTTTTGGAACCAATTCACCAAATTCACTTAATTCAAAAGCAACAAGCTTACCAACCAACATGTCTCTTGACATCTTTGTTACCGATCTAAGCTCTTCAATGGCGTAGGCCTTCACTTTGGAGGAGGGAGGCAAGGATCTGAGTATCTTAGCCACAATTTCATACTCATCCAGAGAATTGCCAACACATGTAATACCCATCACTATTTCATTTACTCTTTGCATAAAAGAAGTGATATTTTCATCTTCACCCATCTTCAAATTCTCATACTTGCCTTTTAAACTCTATAGCTTAGCCATCTTCACCTGTGCATCTCCTTCATACAAATTTTCCAGCTTCATCTAAATCTCATGAGTTGTCTGCAATCCTACCACATTAGCCATCTTCAAGTCTATCAAAGCACTCACCAAAGCTTCAATAGCCCTAATATTATTTTCAGCATCTTTGATCTCATCAGTAGTGGAGGGACCATTCTGAGGAATAACATATGGATCTTTTGTAATCTTCCAATAGGCTTCACCAATACACCTTAGGTGACATTGCATCCTGACTTTCCACAGTGAGTAGTTAGTTCCATCAAATCTTGGGCTGTCCTTCTTGAATGTTGTCATCTCAGATCACCTCAAGCTTTTAGACTTTTTCATAGGAACCTGCTCTGATACCAATTGTTGGAAAAATAAGGACAAAGAACTGAGAGGGGGGGTGAATCATTTGTCACAGAATGATAAAATTTTCAAACTTTACTTAACTTAATCTCATATTTGATGAATAAGAAATTAACCATAAACAATCAACACATCAGAGAGACAGAGAACACCAATATTTTTTACGTGGAAACCCTGTTAGGGGAAAAACCACGGTGGATGTTAGTCCAAAAGATTATACCCTGTTAAAAGTATAATGGAATCAATAAAGGGGAATGCACATGCATTCAGGCACACTGCCTAGAGCTCACTGCTCAATTACAGAAGGGGCTCACTTCCCAACAATATAGAATAGGATTAAAATCCAGAGGGTATGAACTAAAAAATTAGCTTCTACACAAGCCTGATTACAATTCCAATTAAGCACAAAAAACTCCTTCACAAACTACTTCACACTTCACTCGATCTTCTTCACACTCTGCTCTGCAATCAAATGATAGTTGTACATACACACAGAAGAGCACACCCAACACATGAAGCACCTTTTCCACACACTACACTGATGAAACAATCACTCTTATATATCCGCTACATGAGATTTCATCAATAACTTAGTCGGCCAGGAAAATAAAGCATATTTTCAATGTCGGCCCAAATTTACAAATAAATTTTCAATGTGAATCCACCAAGGTCGGCCACAACATAGTGGGGACCCAAATTCACAAATCCAACACAAAATGACTTCAATTAATTCCTCCTCGAATATCCACAGCATGCTACTACCAACATGTCAGCCAAGAACAAGAAAAATTGAACATATGCAAGAAAAATTTCCAACCACGAGCACACCGATCAATGTGGATGTACCACAAAGATAGAGCATGATCTAGAAACATCCAAGAGCACCAAGAAATATCTATAGCAACTGATATTTCTAGAATGACAAAAAATTCACTCAGGAACACTGACAGAGACCACATAAATACTGTCAGACCATGACATGATCAAATCTATACGCGGACCTCTGAAACTTTTGGTAGATGAGCTAGATACACTCAGCAGAAAACCCTTTAATCCACAACAGTTGAACTTCAACATAAAGAACAAGACACCTTCATGACTTGCATAGTTCCACTGGGAACCTGGAACACTTTCTTTTACAATTCTCTCAATATCCTCGACATATACAACCTCTAATACACCAAATGCTAATAGTGTTGACATCAATGACAACCACATATCAGCAACACATCCACAACATCCAACAGATGAAACCTTGAAAGAAATTTTTGGAGTTTATGGCAAGCCATTTACTCCTCTTAAAAAGAAACGGGTTACATGTGCTATGATTAGTGCTAAGCAAGAAGATGAAGAGAAGGAAAGTAATGGGAATGAATAAGGACAATGAAGAATACAATCCTAAAATTATGAAACAAACTACACTACCCTTGGGAGATACAATCAACATACTGATGGATATTACTAACGAAGAGAAAGTGATTAAAATAGGAAAGTGTCTTGATGAAGATGAACAAGAAGGCCATGCAACTTTACTTCATGACTTTCCCAAACTTTTTTCTTGGACTTATTCAGATATGTTAGGAATCGATGCTAAGATAGTGACACACAACATAGTCCTTGTAGATGATACTAAACCAATCAGACAAAAAATATGAAAGATGAATCCTAAGATAGATTTATTGGTTAAGTTCAAGATTGAGAAACTCCTCGAAGTTGGTTTTATACTACCTATTGATTATTCTCCTTGGATCTTGAACATTGTTGTAGTCGCGAAACCTGATAATCATATTAGGATGTGTACGAACTTTCATGATTTGAATAAAGCATCTTTAAAAGATGATTTTCCCCTTCCTAATATTGACATGATAGTGGAATCGACTATGGTAAATGCTTTGTTGTCATTCATGGATGGATTTTCTAGATATAATCAAGTTTTTATTAACCCTCAAGATCAATACAAAACAACATTTACTACACCTTGGGGAACATTTTGTTGGGAATTCATGCCATTTGGATTAAAGAATGCAGGTGCAACATATCAAAGAGCTATGACATTGATATTTCATGATTACATACATAATATTTTGGAAGATTATGTCGATGATATTCTAGAAAAATATTTAAATAGACAAGATAATGTGAATATCCTTCAAAAAACATTTGAAAGAATGCAAAAATATAACATAAGATTGAACCCAAAAAAGTGTCTTTGGTGTAGATAGTGGAAAACTTTTAGGTTTTATTATATCTCATAGAGACATTGAGGTGGACACGAAGAAAATCAATGCTATTAATAACATGCCACCTCCTAGAATCATTTCTTAATTGCACACTTTACAAGGAAGAATTCAGGTTATCCATCATTTTATAGCATCCTTAGTGGACCAAACATTACCCTTTACACAAATCCTTAAGAAAGAGGTTCAATTTAATTGGAATGAGGATTGTAAATAGGCTTTTGAGATTTTAAAAGATTATCTTGCTACTCCACCTATTTTACAACCCACTATGCAAGACAAACTATTTATCCTTTATACAACAACATCGACCCATGCTCTCATAGCATTGTTGGATCAACAAGACAAAAGTGGTAAAGAACATCATGTTTATTATATTAGCCAAACTCTAATTGATTATGAGACATGATATAAAATGATAGAAAAATAATGTTTGGCTCATGTGTTTGCTACTAGTAAATTGAGACATTACTTACTGAATGCCAAAATCCATGTGATGATGAAACTTGATCCTTTAAAACACCTTTTTGCTAAAATAGATCTATCAAGATGCTTAGCTAAGTGGGTTATGTTGTTAACTGAGTTTGATCTTAAATTTGTCTCTCAAAATGCAATCAAAGGATAAGCCTTGACTGACCAATTAGTTGATGCTCCCTCTCCCCTAGCATTACCTAATATAAACTCATTCACTAATGAGAATGTGTTGACTATACAAAAAGAAGAAGAAACATGGGAATTGTACTTTGACAACTCTAAGTGTAGAACTGGCTCTGACACGGGGGTTATACTAATCTCGCTTGCAAGAAAGCCTATTCCCTTGCCTTACGGCTTAAACTTCCTATTCACAAACAATACAATAGAGTATGAAGCTTTAATTGCTAGAATATGTGTCGCTTTAACTCTGGGAGCTCAAAGCATTAAAATATTTGGTGATTCGCAATTAGTCATTAAGAAAATAAATAGATCATATCAATAAAAGCATGACAAATTATCAAAATATAAGGATCTCACAATGACTCTCTTAGATAGATTTGATTTGTCTACTATTGATAGTATCCCACAAAAGATAAGTGGCATGTTGATGCAATTGCAAGTGCGGCTTCCCTTGTATCTCCTCAAGATCCTTCAATAGACTTCACATTCATTTTCCATACAATTATGCAACCATCAATAGAAGTTAAGGTCAAAGAAGTGCTATCAACCATCACAAAAAGCTCTAGTGAATGGTACACACCAATATTTAATTATTTGAAAGAAGGTATCTTTCCCGAGTCAACAACTAAGAATATTCGATCCTGCCTTGAAAAAATTGCATCTAGATATCCAATCCTTACCAACGTGTTGTATAGAAGGTCCTTTGATGGTCTTTTGCTTATATTCCTTAAACAATCTGAAATCCCTATAACAATTGCGGAAGCTCGTGCAGGTGCTTGTGGAGGCCATTTTGGAGGAAGATCATTAGTTAAAAGGCTAATCCACATAGGATATTATTGGAGACATATGGAACAAGATTGCTTTGAATACATTAAGAAATGTCACAAATTCCAAGAATATAGTGATTATGCTCCTACTTTTGAGCTTCATGCCCAGGTTCCTATCTAGCCATTCTTGGTATGGGATCTAGATTTTTTTGGAAAAATATCACCACCCTCTTTTGTTGGACATACATTTATAATTATTGTAATAGATTATTTCACGAAATGGGTAGAATTTGTTCCTCTTCGTTCAACAAATGTTGATGTAATATGTCGTTTCATATTGGAACACATCATTTCTCACTTTGGACTTCCTTCCATGTTAGTTTCGGACAATGGGACACCCTTTAAGAATAATGATGTGAAGAATTTCTTAGAGACGTTTAATATTCAACATCATTTTTCAACACCCTACTACTCGCAATCTAATGGTCAAGTTGAATCAACTAATAATAATCTTGAGTAAATCTTAAAGAAAACAGTAAGCAAACATAATAAGGATTGACACACACAGTTAACATATGTGTTATGGGCTTATTGTACTAGTATTATAACATCAATTGGAAATACTCCTTATAACCTTGTCTATGGTACTGAGGTGATAATACCCTTGGATTTAGAGATTCCTTCATTAAGAATCACTCTTCAAGGAATTATTGATGATAACAGTTATAAAGAACAATGATTACATCAGCTTGAAATGCTTGATGAACAACACATCAAAGCTCTTGAGCATCTCCAAGCTTACTCTAGAAAAATGCAATGTAGTTACAATGATTGTGTTTACCCTCATTCATTGAATAAAGGTGATTTGGTGTTATTCGAGAACCAATGTAATGTCAATTCCACCCTGACTAAAAAAGGAAAATTCAGCCGTAATTGGTTAGGACCTTACATAATTGATGAAAGTTATGGGTCTGGAGCATACACATTAACATAAATGGATGGTACACCTCTTAAGGATCCTATTAATGCCATACATTTGTGTTAGTACTATGTCTAACCTTCCTTCTTGAATAGTGTGAATGTTAAAGTAGTGATGTTATAGTTAGTAGATAGTATGCTATTTCTCCCATATTGTTTTGTTCTTAATAAAAAATTCTTTGTGTTTCTTGAATATTAAAGTAATTATTCAAATTAGTTTTGCGTTGTTACTTTTTGTTTCATACTATTCAAGTTTATCTTGTATGTTTTTTTAGATTAGATCCTTATATGAATTTAATGTTCTATAATTAGCTCATAGGTTCATTTAATTTAGCATAACATACTCAATCATAATCTTGAATCTAGAGAAAATTAAAATGATTTTTATTTAGATCATATAAAGCATGTTAGATCATGGAGATATTTATTAAATAGTCTTACAAAGATTATTTGATAAATCGCATTTCCATCTAACTCAAACGCATAAACATAAACAACCAAACATAAATGATCATATATATACATAATAAAATTTTAAGTACATATCCTCAAATATACAATGATATTTTCCGAAAAAGTAACCCTTCTACTTTTCTGGCTTGTTTGGGCCCTCCTTGCGATTTTGGTTTAATGTTGCCTTGACTCAGTGTTGTAATGTGGTGAACACATTCACATTAGGTCTTGGGCCCTTGTGAACTAATAGATTTTAATGGTACCTTGCTAAAGTGTTGTGAAGTGTTGTAACACACTTTCACACTTTTCTAGGGTTTTATCAAATAACTGAGCATAATAAACCTATTTTTAATCAAATTCAACCTTAATCTTTCCTTATTTGGAGTGTTGTAAAGTTTTGTAACACGCTTTCACATTTCTCTAGGATTTTCATTAATAATTGGGCATTCTTATGCTTTAATTGGCCCCATTTTTCATCCACAAGCCTCATTTATTGTATCTTTTCGAGGATAATCCTGACACCAATTATTATCCAATCATAAATCAAGTGTTTCTAGCTTGTGTGGCCTATATTTGGTGATCTGGGACTCATTCACCACCATGGGTGAATGGGTCCCACCTAGATCTTTTGGCCTTGAACCGGTTTTCACACATTTCTAAGCACTTTTCATTTTTGGTCCCATACAATATGCCTAATGGGACTCATTTGCCACCTTGGGTGAATGAGTCCTATGTGACCAAAATTCAAAATTTTGTTGGGATTTTATTCTCCTAGATCTGATGTTAGCTTGTAGTTTTGTAATTTCAGGAATTCTTGAATAATCAAGTATAAATACAAGGTTCTTTCATTCATATTCTCACCTAACATTCAAGAGAGTCCACAAGGGAATTTGAGAATTCACAAGAGCTTTCAATTGTCTTCAAGGGTAGATTATCAAGCATTTTAGAGTAGCATTCAAGTTCCAATCATCATGTCAAATATTGCATTCATCATGTTTGTTATTGTGCTAACAATTGTGATGTAGGGTTTATGATTCAAGCAAGTGTTTCAAGCAAGATCAACTCATTCAAGCAAGAGTCAAGAACCACATCCATTGCAATCATTTCAACCATAGTTACAACACCTCATTGCTAGGGTTTGGTGAGTTGCAACATTATTATTTATTCATTCATCATTCTCCATTCATATTTTCTTTCATTTCAAGTTTTAGTTACCAACAAGGGGTTTGACCAAGGAAAACCCCTATTCACTAACCCCACAACATTTTCCCTCTCCTTTGTGTGTGATTTGCAGATTTAGGCTATATATTTCATAAGGAGCAAGATTGGAGAAAATTTGTCAAGTGATCCAAAGTTTTTAAAGTTGTCATCAAGCCTTAGAGAGACTTGGAGAAGACCTACATGTGGAAATTTGTAGTTTCAGATTTGAAAACCAACCGAGAAGAGCAGAGCTGACCAAGAGGAATAAAATCAAGTTCAGAAATTCCAAAAAAGCAGTAGAGGTGCCTAGATTTGAGAAATATGGAGGGAAGGGAGATCCTTCCACCCATGTTAATGCTTATATTGCCTTATGTAGTGACTTTTTCCTTGATGATAAACTATTGGAAAAGCTTTTTCCTAGGTCCTTGAAAGATACCACCTTGGAATGGTTTTCCTCTTTACCGAATAACTCAATTCGTTCATTCAATGAAATTTTTGATGCATTTGTAAACCATTTCCAAGTGCATATGACTCCCAAGATGACCTTGGCTGATTTGATGAGATGCAAGCAAACAGAAGAAGAAAAGATAATTGACTTTATCTCATGCTATCAATCGCTTTATTCCCAAATCGATGTCAAGGTCCCCGACCCTCATCTCCAAAAGATTTTCATAGAAAAATTGCAAAGTAAAATTCAAGACAAGCTCACCATGATGAAATTCCTATCCTTCATGCACTTGTGTACTACCCTTTGTGATTATCAAAACTTGGTTAGTAGTCGAGATACAAAGTCCTCTTCTAGCCAAATTGAGAAATCTGAGCCTGCAAACCAAAAAAATTCCCAACCTTTTAGAAAATAGAACAAAGGATTCCTTCAATTTAATCCCCCTCAACAAACAACTTACAATTCCAATAACCAAGTATTTTTTGTCAAAGCTATGATACTATTTAGCTATGGAGACCCGAAAAAATAATTCACTCTCTTACTTGATACCCATCATAGCACAATGTCTCAAATTTTAGAAAAGTAGATGATTACCTTGCCTCCTGTCAAAACACCTGAACCTAATAATCCTTTACCCCCAAGCTTTAAATCAAATTCTCATTTCCATTATCACCAAAAAAATGTTCATGACATGGAACATTGCAAGTGTCTTAAACATCTTGTGCAAGACCTCATTGATTTCAATCGTCTATCTGTTGGAGGTGTTAGTGATCAAGGAAATAAGTCTATTGCCCCTCCTAACCAAAAATTGCAAATTTTCACCAACCCAATTCCAAAACAAAATATTTCATTCATCAAAGCCAATGAAACTACAAAGAATGATGTGATGAATGTTGACAAAAATGATGATAACAATGATTCTATTCAACATGATACTATCACTAACAATCCTATAGATGAAATGGTAGGTGTGATAGACATTATTCAACATAAGGGCCAAACTAAGAGCCCTGTTGACATTGATTTCTCCTCTAAGGATATAATTAAACATGCACCCAATGGTCCTCTCTACATATCTAGTTGTATCTTTGACAAGCCCACTAATGGGATATTAATAGTCTTGCCTATGGAGAGAACGTGATCACTGTAGTATTTTTACTCCTACATGAACTCTATCAAGACATATATGATAAACTGAAAGAATGGATCAAGAAACAAAATGGTTTTTCTTGCCCTATGATTGGATCGATCACCTTACCATTGCAACTAGGACAAAAAAAAATAGATGTCACATTCTCCATCATCTCGTGGTCAAACCAATTTCGTGTGAAGCTAGGCCACCCTTGGCTTCGCTCCATGAAAGTTGTCCCTTCGGTTGTGCATAAATGCTTAAAGTTTCCCTTTGAAAATGAAATATTCACTATTCACCATAGTGGCTTCAACCATTTTTTATCCAAAGGAAAATTTCCCTTAGATGTCTTTTGGCTCGAGCCCATGGAACCTATAAAGCCACAAGAAGACTTATTTTTCCTATCCTACCAAAAATTCAAAGCAAAGAAGATAGTCAAATTGTCTCTCTTGAACATATCCCCATCAACCTCTCAACCCACCATCCTTTAAAAAACCATGCTTGAACCTAAAGAAGTCCCAAACAACAAAGACCAACCTAAGACAAAACCCTCACCTACATCTTACAAATGACTAGAAGACAATGAAAACAACCCTGCCACACCTCCTAAAGTAAAACAGGTATACAAAGTCAAAGAGAAAGTGGTCTAACAACCTCCCATGGTTCCTTTTGTTCCTCCCCTTAGGGAATAAAAGAAACTCATGATTGATCAACTTGCTCCTGCACAAACACAACTTGTAAAAAAAACTAAAATAACCAGAGGTGCTAGAGAGCATAAGTGTAGACATCGTGCCCTTGCTTGTAGGTTACATTCATGAATTAAACAAAGAAAATCAAGATCCAAACCTAACCAAAGCAATGCATGATGACTCTACCCTCGCCCTGAAACAAAACAATCCAATAAAAAAACCACAAGAGTTGAACTCTTCTATGGACATTATCCTTCGACCTCCTGTTGTGATCAACTTGGATGATGATGATGAGGTTGCTAAAATTGATGAAGAGGTGCATAATGAATTGAATACATTATTTTCCTCTTCCATGAGCTTAGATAACAAATATTTTATAGAATGTGTTGAACCTGGTACTTCCCCTAATTTGACACTTGCTCTTGTTCCTTTGGCTAGTTTCCCACCTTTGGTATACAATGAACAAGATTGGGAGGTAGATGACCTACTCATAGGTTGACTTCCTATACCTTACTAGCCTCTTGCATCATTTCTTTTTCATTTTATTTTGTGTGTGATTGCATGTGTGAAATGTGATCCCCCATGACATTTTGTTTGATTTTTTCTCTCTTTGTGACATTCATCTATCTGCACCTTCATTCTTCTCTATGTCGCCAATCTTTTACTTTTCTCTTTTTTATCTTTTCATTTATCTTGTGTTTTCCTTTTGGGATGATGCAAGGCAATCGAGACATTCATGTCTCTTCCATGTTGACTAAAGGCTTTCTTTTTCCTTTCCTTTTCCTTTTCGTTTTCATTTTCTCTTTTCTCTTTTGTCTTTTGTTTTTTTCTTGGTGATGTAAGGTCGAGAAATTCATGTTTCTTCCATGTTGACCCAAAAGGTTTTCTTTCTTTTTTCTCTCTTTGGTCATTTTTTTTCCATTTCTATGTTTATTTGGAGATGATGTAGTCTGATCTCTCTAAAACATTGCAACAAGAACATATTGACCCCAAATCCATGATCCCTTAGGTGTTTGGTGTTTCATTTTGGGAAACCTCTCTCTTTCCTTTTTCGCTTACATGATGCAAATTTACTTGGAAACATATGACTTGGCATAGGGATTTCTAAGTTGTCTCTCATGTCTCTTCTATTTTCATTTTTCATTTGCTACTTTACAGTAATTTCTCACTGTATGGTGTTTAGCAATTTCTTTAAAGTGAGGGTATGCATTGGCATATTCTTTTGCATTTTCTTTTTCATGGTTCTTGGTGCAGTCATCTTACTTTATACGATGTGTTTTCCACTTTGTGGATGACATTGGGTGTGATTTCCTTCAAGAGTGTGATCTATCTTAGCATATTACATTCCTCTTAGTGGCTTGATGCATTTACATCCCCTAAGTTGTGAATTTTATATTCTTTGATTGGTCATCTCTTGGAGAGATACAATGCTCCCTAAGTTAAAGACCTTGCATGAACTAAGAAAGACTCCTTTGAACATTCTTTGCATGTTGAATTTTACATTTTTTGTTATATGGCCACCTTGCATAACATAACTCACACCTTGCATAACATAACTCGCATGCTTGTAGAGCCATCCTATTTGTTCATGTGCTACAAGCATACGAATTTTTGCTTGCCTCATGAAGCTCAAAAATCATTTTTGTGTGGCACCTTATTAAAGTTATCAATGGGTATAAATTTGGTATGGTTTGAGTGGGAAGCCCAATCTAAGGCATGACTTTCCCCATAGCCACTTACGTGTATGTGAGAACATACCAGCCATGAGTGTATGTTTCTCACCTTTTAGGACTTCTCACCTGGCAGACAACCTAAAGTTCTATCGCCTCTGAGTGAGTATGTATTTTTCAAACAAACAACCTAGATTTGATCCACATCGAGATGGAAAAATGGTCTAAGCTTGATCCAATTCTCTTTTATCTTTTACCTTTTTCTCTCTTTCATCTTTGACAATGCATGCTTGTGCTTTGTTGTTGTTCTTTATATCATTCTTATGTGTGTTCATTTGTGCCCATGTTGGTTTTCCATGGGATCTTGATCACCCCTCTTAATTTTTATTTCATCTTATTGGAATTGGTACATTTGAACCCCTCTTCATGCATGTTTGTTTACTTTAGTGTGAGTTTGAAGCAAGTTCATCCTCTCACTAAAGTGGGGGCTAGATGGAGTCACTGAAAAAGTAACCCTTCTACTTTTTCTGGCTTGTTCGGGCACTCCTTGTGATTTTGGCTTAATGTGGCCTTGACTTAGTGTTGCAATGTGGTTGACACATTCACATTAAGTCTTGGGACCTTGTGAACTAATAGATTTTAATGGAACCTTGATAAAGTGTTGTGAAGTGTTGTAACACACTTCCACACTTTTTTAGGGTTTTATTAAATAACTAAGCATAATGTGGATTCAAAAAAATCCTTCAAGCTCCCTTTGGGTTGATTATATTTTTCTAAGTCTGGCATGCACCCTATACATTTGAATATCTTCAGGTCCCTTTTTGAAGAGCTTCACCCGCTATCACCATGTGTCTGTCGTGCGCTCCTCACATGGATTTCTTCCCTTGCTTCTCTACCGAGCCCCACCATGCTTCCACGTGTTAGTTTTGTGGGCCTTTGAACACTTGCTTCCCTTCACTTCCTTACCAAGCTCCATCCACATGCCATGTAGCATCAATCTTCGAATACTTTTTGGCAAACCCCACAGTCATTGCTAGTAATGAAGACTTCTCAACGTGTCTTCTCCACGAGGATTTTCATCGCAAGGAAGGAAGAATCAATGACAAGCCCCACCCTATTGCCACGTGTCCCAACTGACTTCATGGGTGAGCGACATGTGTCTGTATGGAATTTTGTTGCTTCTACACTGGGACCATAGCCATCATTTGCAGGGGATGCATCTAGCTCGAAGGCGACTGCATTCTATTTCTCAAAATCTTTTCTGTTGCAACGAACTTTGGAAATGATTGCTATAGACATCATTGCTCATGTTGAGGGAATATTTTCTATTATTGGATTTCAGGTGGTGGGATGTTTCTTTATAAATACTACTTTTTTAAAATGAGTTCAGAACATACACAAGAAAATTGTGAAAAGACACTAGGCCTTTTGTATTATTTTTTATTATTGTATTGAGACTCATAGACTGTGCCATTGTTGTTCGGCCTTTCTGTTTCTTAGCTATTTGACAAAACATTATACTGCACCATTATTTTATTGAGTAGTTTATTTGCAGAACTTCTATAATTTCAATATAAGTTTTCTAATTTAGACCATGTCTTGGACTCTTATTTTTAGTAAATGTGTAAGGGAGTTATTTTATGTTATTGAATAGATTATTTAGGTTTTCATCTATGATTTCTATTATTTTGGGACATGCAGATTATTGAGCGGGCCCTTAAATCCCATCTAAAAGGGAGATTTACCATGCCCACACCTACATCTTGGCACATCACCTTAGATTAGATCTTTATTTTTTATATCTGCTTCCTTTTCCCATTCCAAACCCCCAACTATAGAAGGAGTCGACTTCTTTAAAAAACCTATAGGTCACTTAGTTTAGCGCAATTGGTACCCCATTAACTGACTTTCCCATAAGGTTGTTGCTTGTCAATTTTAGGCATTAACAGTTTCTTTTTCTGGCGCACCTAGTGGGACCTATTTTTAATGTGTCTAAATTCAAAGTGGGTGTATGAGCCATCAACCTGTTACTAGATCCCAAACAACGAGTAACCCTAGCCTGCTAGTACCATCACTAGTAATAGTATGAACTAGAACCTGTTTGGTGAACGTTTCAATCCCTCCACCAACCATGTTTCTGGTTGCTAACATAAATTATGTGGCATGGGATGCCAAAAGCCTCCTTATAGCACTAGTAGGACCCGTTGTTTGGGCCCCTATCCTAGCCTCTGCTTTAAAAGTTGTACCAAAATTCACCAGGGAAGGCTTGAAAACACCATCTAAACACTTGTAAGATGTGGTAGATGTGTGTTTGGTGCACAGAGTCACCAACCAAAATGTAGCACTAAGGTTGCTTGCAACCTCTTTCAAGGATAAGGCGCTAGATTGGTATTGCACTTTGGAAGCTAATACTATCAGTACCTGGGACCAACTCAAAGATCCTTTCTATGAGAGATTTTTGAATAATGGAGATCGGTCTTCATTATATCAGTAGTTGGCGATTATAAAGTAGGACCCATATGAAGTCGTGACCAACTTCAACACTCGATTCCACACAACTTGTCAAAGGATCCAGGCTACTATCTGCCCATGTTCTGAGTTGGAATTTATTTTCTACTTGAAATCCATCAATGTCAACATCTCGATGACGATCGTTCCTTGGCAAAACCACTCTACTGGATGCATACAATGTTGTTGTTAAAGCAGAGAATAACCCGATCGACACCAGAAAGTTGTTGCCTCGGCCTGCTATAACTATATTTCTAGAGATATTAGTTCCCATCTAGGAAATCGCATCTACCAGTGCGCCTGCTCCTCCCCAATCTATGTATACATATATGAGCATGCCACATATTGTCGCTTCCACATCTTGCTCTTCAAAAGATGAGATGAGTGACATCAAGGAGTTGTTGTGAACCATCTCAAATGGAATAAATACCATCAAGTGCAACCAGTTCGTGCCTCCAAAGCCAACCTACCAAAATTATCAAGGAGAAAGATCTTCCTACCAGCAAAATCAGTTCCAAGGAGGCCCGTGCACAAATTCGCAGACTCAAACAACTAATCAGATAGTGCCAATTCCTACTCCACTACAAAATGCTTACCCAAGCTTGAGTAGAGAGTTGATGGTGGTGCAAAACAATCTTGTCAATGACATCAATCACTAGTGTTTCCCGTGCGCCAATGCACATATGCCCTGAAACTGCTTGCGTGAAAACCTATAACAAAAGGTGGCAGAACAGCGAAGTTAGGGCGTGGCATTAAACCCTGGAGGTTATGTATACACCTCTCCCTAGATGGAAAATATGGTACTCACTGTGCAAATGCAAGGGATGTTCCTAGAGCAAGAAACAGATATAGCTCCCGATCATGCACTCTTCTCATGGATGGAAGAAGAAGAGGTGGTGTTTGTAAATGATGCATCCACATTGAAATCCCTACAAGTACATTCTAATTACAACACTAGCTCTAAGAGGAGATTCACGAGCGAACCAGCCATCCCACAACCCAAAAGTGTCTTTGACCAAACTCCGAGTACCTCTGCAGTTACACAATAATTTCAGCCATGAATGAAAATTGTTGTAACAAGGGCTAAGGAACATAAGCCTTTGAATCTGCCACCATTCAATGTGGTGGAACAATTGAAAAAATCCTCTGCTAATGTGTGCCTTTGGGATATCTTAGCTATTCTGGAGCAGAAATCATTGCTACAGAAGGCCCTACTTGAAGATACGAGCACTAAGCCAACAAAAAATCACTCAAGGGAAGGTTCATTCATCCATCACCTCCTACCAAAGTCCTCACAAACAATGTAGAGGAACCCTTCATCAAGGTTAAAGGTAAACTAAAACTCAAACTCTTTTTCCTAACCCTTATTGTGGGGAAGAAATTATTGCATAATTCCATGATTGACTCTGATGCTAGCACTACAGTCATGCCCAAGAAAATAGTTGAGGCCTTAGGCCTTATCTATGATCCTTTAAATAGATAGGTTATGCAGCTTGATGGGAACAAGGTTGAAACCATAGGTGTCATTAAGGACCTCCCCTTGACTCTATTCTCCTAACCTAGCATCACAGTTCCACAAGATACCGTGATCATAGATGTTCCCTCCATGTTTAGTCTTTGCTTATCCCAGGAATTCACTTCCAAGATAAGTGGATATCTTTCCTTGGACTAGTCACACTTAATCCCTAGGACCAAGCATGGAGCTAAAATGCAAATAATATTTGAACCTCTACATTTGAAACATGTGGTTGATGAAGCTATGATCAACTTTGAGGCCGCTCATACCTCTTTCACCAAAGATGAAATGTATTGTACTGAGCTACTAGAGGATGAGAAGGTGATTGGGGAGTAGACTGATCAAGAATAGGTCCTTTTGAGTGAATATATAGATACTAATCCTTTCGGTAACTATCATGGTATTAGGTTGAGGAGTTATGCCATCTATGATGAAGATCAAGTGATCCTGAAGGTCATGAAGGAATCTGAGAATTGTCCAACCTAAGAGATATGGATGCTGCATTTTGATGGAGAAAGATGCAAAGTTGGCACAGGAGTCGGGATATGTTTGAAATACCCATCCAATGAGAAGACACTCAGAAATTTTTGCTTCCAGTTCACCTATTTGAACAATGAAGCTGAATATGAGGGCCTAGTGCAAGGTCTAAGCCTTGTAGAGTGGATGGGAATTAAGCAAATAATGGTGTTTAGAGACTCTGAGTTAGTAGTCAATTAAGTCTAGGGGCTCTCTATTTCCAAGAATTTCCGCATGAGATCCTATAGACAGATTCTGGGACCTGATTAAAAGCTTTGAAGCCCTCAATATCCAGACAGTAACTAGAGAGCAAAATGAAGATGTGAATTGTATGGCAATAATCAGATCTCAGTTTGATCCTACTTTCGGCTTAATTCATAACATACACTCTATGTGAGAGATCGTTTGACTAGAAATCCCAAATAATGATCAAAGCTAGAAAGTGTTTGAAAGTGATGAACACATCACCTCATTCATCCAACAATCATGAGAGTTCGTTGGGCAACTCCAACCAAAAATTGTTAAGGCCTATGAAGGGAAAATTATTCAGTTAAGGACCAACAAGCTTCCAAATGGATTGGTCACTCTCAAAAACCTATTTGATTGTGATGATTCAAGGAATGACAAGAGGAATTTGGTAGCAAAAAAAAGTGATTATGTTGATCTTCAAGTCAGAGATGGAAGGAAGCTTAAAGTCAGGAAGGATGTCAAGCAACACGATAAAGAGAGGCTCATTCAGTTTTGTGAGAAATATGGAGTAGTGGCTTGGTCATATGATGACCTCAAGGGATATGATCTCGAAATCATCCAACATACTATAGAGCTGACGAAAGGTGTCAAACCATTCTTCCAAAAGCAAAGGCCAGTGAATCCAAATATTGGGGAATTGATGGCGTAAGAGTTGACAAAGCTAATTTAGTCCTGGATCATCTTCTCGATCAAGTACAATACATGGGTATCTAACCTGGTTCCAGTCTGAAAGAAGAACCAAGATATCTGCCTATGTGTTGATTTTTGGGACTTGAATAGAGCATCCCTGAAGGACCACTACCCCTTTCCTTCCATGGAGTCTATCTTACAAACAATGGAAGGATCATAGATGTTTTCTCTACTAGACGACTTCTCTGGTTACAACTAGATCTGAGTAAAAGAGGAGGACTGACACAAAACAATGTTCACCAAGTGGGGAATGTTTGCATATGCAAAAATGCCTTTCGACCTCTCAAATGTGGGAGCTACCTTCTAGTGGGAAATCAATATTACTTTCAGGGAATTGATCAATAAAATCATCTTGATCTACCTGGATGAACTTACAATATTCTCCAAGCATAAGGATGATCATTTTGATCACCTTGAAATGGTTTTAAAAAAATGCCAGGAGTTCAGGATATCCTTGAACCCAAAAAAATGTGTCTTTGGGGTTTCACAAGGAAAACTATTGAGACATGTAGTGTCCAAAGAAGGAATTGCAATTGATCTAGAGCAGGTGAAGGAAATCAGAGAACTTCCCCTACCTGTCAACAAGAAGGGAGTTTAGTCCTTCCTGGGAAAGGTAAATTTTGTGAGTAAATTTATTTCTGATTTTGCAAGAATAATTAGACCTATCACCCTAATGCTCAAAATGGATAACTTTTTCAAATGGACAAAAGAAGCTAGAGAATCCTTTGAAAAGGTTAAGGATGCTATTTCTTTGGCTCCTGTACTAGTAAATCAAAACCTATCAAAGGACTTCATAATGTATATATTCGATAGCAAATCCAACATCGCTACTATTTTGACCCAAAGGGATGATGAAGGAAAAGGAGAACATCTGATAGCATTTCACTCCCAGACCTTAAAATATTATGAGACAAACTATAACTTTATCAAAAGGTAGGAATTTTCCATTGTTAAGGGACTCAAGAAGTTCTGAAACCTCATTTCTTGCAACAAGGTGATTGTATATGTCACACATTCTAGTGTGCATGAGTACATCATGGAAGGCGAAATCACCAAAAAAAGGGCCAATTGGATCACTAAGATCCTCGAATATGATATTGAGGTCAAGCCCACAAAGACCATCTGAGGAAGAGGACTGTGTGAGTATTTAGCACACGATAAAGAAATGGCAGCCGAAGAGGAGCAACCCGAGCTTGTAATAACGAATGAATATGAGTCCAAAGAATGTTGGTTGGAAAACCGAGTAAGATTAATGCATATTGGAAAATATCTTTTGGGCCTTCCTTCTCAGAAGAGAAGATTCTATAGATTGTAGAATAGTGGATATGCACTCATTGTAAGGATCCTTTTCAAAAGGAACTTCAATGGCGTTCTACTGTGGTGCATAACCACAAAATAGGCGAAGAGAATTCTTGACACTTTCTACAGCAGTCCCGCGGGTGGACATTTCTCTGCAAAGACCACCGCTATCAAAATTATGTGTGCCATAAATTTTTAGCCTACACTATTCAAGGAATCACACTCTTTGGTTAAGGCCTGCAAGGAATGCCAATTCTTCACCTAAAGGAAAAACTCAACAATGCCTCTAAATCCAATAGTGATCGAGGAACCTTTTGCACAATGGGGCCTCGATTTTGTCAGGATGATTAATCCCACCTCCAGTGCTAGACACAAATGCATCCTCATGACTACATACTACTTTACCAGATGGACCGAGGCCATGCCCTTAAAGAATGCGATGGAGGCGGAGATTGTGAACTTTCTCAAGGAATTGGTAACAAGATTCGGCACGCCAAAGACCATCATCTCCAAAAATTCTAAGGATTTCCTAGGCTCAAAGGTATGCAAATTTGCACTCAATCATGGCATATTCTTAAAGATGTCTTCAAACTACTACCCACAGGGAAATGGCCTAGCCGAGTCGATGAATAAAAAATTAGTTTGGAACATTAGGAGTGGCATAAGAACCTCTAGGCAATGCTCTAGGAAGATCACATAACTCCTAAGCAAGTCCTAAAGACTTCACCGTACGAGTTAGTGTACAGGAAGGAAGCATTATTTCCCATCTCCATGGAGATTCTTGCACTACAGTTGCTCAAATACCTAGAGGTTGAAGAAAACAAAGCCATGGAGGTCAGGTTGGCCAAGTTGTTGGAAGTAAAAGAAAAAAGAGAAAAGGCCCTGATAGCCATGAATAATCACCAACAAGTGGTTAAAAGGTGGTTTGACAAGAAAACCTCAGACCAAGGTCTTAAATGCGGAGACATAGAGTTAAAGCTCAATGAGAGGGCTACAAAGCCTGACCAACACAAAAAAATTGATAGTATGTGGGAAGGCCCTTTTAGAATAATTCAATGAAAGCAACATAACACATTCAAATTAGAAAATATGGATAAAGAAGCATTGGGAATTCTAGTTAACAGAATCCACCTCAAATTTTTCAATTAAGCTTTATTAATTGTTATGCCTATGTAAATATGTAATTATTGTAAATTTTCTTTTGTTCTTTTATTCGACCGGTCTTTCCAAAGTAGAGAAACATAACCCATATGCAAAATTGAAAAGGTACTCAAAGGAGCAGAGAAAAGGAACCCATAATGCAAGAAAGAGAAAGTAAAAGAGATAGAGATTTAATAAAAGTTGTATATTCATTAGATGGTATCATATACTTTGATATTACACTTCCAAAATGGCTCTAAGGCCATACTTTTTGAGTATATCTATATATACTATTCAAGTTTTTCAATATATACGATAAAATCCTTTTTCTAGGCATATATACAAAAAATAGATAAAAAGTGTTGATTATTAAATGACAGCAGGAGTGTCATCAACAGTGACATCTGGAACAACTTCATCAGTAGGATCATTAATAGGAGCAGCAGGATCATTAACAACAATAGGAGCGTCAACAATAGTAGCAACTAGTGGTGGAGGATACATTAGGTCCCTAAAATCAGTATACCACTCCATGCCATAGAACAACACCACATTGTAGCAGCATAGCAAGAAGTGGCAAGCAAGAGTAACCCTTTGGTAGTACTCTTTATGTGTCAGAATGCAAAATCCACTCAGGAACAACACCCATGGCACCACTGCATCTTCTTCAATGTGTTTGCAAAGGTCGCTCACCGTAGGAAGACCCAGGCCATACACCCCATTTGCCACAATTTCTCCAAGGCCACCAAGGTAGCACTTTGGAAAGATTTCCAATGTAAGTCAGAGGATCATTGGCTTAGGGACTTGTATATCAAGCAAGCACACAAAAAAGTGAGAGAAAATGTTGGTATTGACCCTATACTTGTCTTCGTACTCTATACAATCCCTACCCAGTACCCACTTCATTGCTATGATAGCCAACGAATGCTTTTTCTTTGTCATTCATTTCAAATGCCTGTTAGAAAATTCATCTAAAAAATCTATCTGTGACTTATTGCTAGTGAGCCTGATTGGAGTATTCATGATGCCTATTACTACCCGACTACCAAATGCTAATTCTTCCCAATTACTAAGGGAAATTTTGTTGTTGTCTTAGGGTTTATTTATAGAAATATCTGAGGTACCTATGTGCCATAAGCATGATGCTAATCGAGTGTTAACTCAAAAATCCCACCAAGAGCCAACTCAAATTTCCTGCCCAATTGCATATGGCATGTACAAATTATTGTGTGCAAAGTTAAGAAGAAGTAATTAATTAGCACAAATCAGTGGTAGTCCCAAGTGATCGTCCATATGGTCAGGTGTTGATGTGTCATGCTACAAGAATGTTTTAGTCTCCAAGGAGGAACTCAAATATTTTTGAGTACTCATTGCATCTTTGGCTTAATCATTATTTTTAGGATATTAATTTCAAAGCATACGAAAGGTTTTATATGCCTTCAATCGCCAACTCAATTTCCCAAGAAATCACGCTGTAGGATATGATGACCAACTGTCATTATGAATTGTTGTCTTTTCAAAAGGGTGAGAAATTCATTTTGCACTAGCAAAGGAGCTGGCAGTACATGCCAAAATTAATGTAGAAAGGAAACCGTTGTCTACAACTCTATGTCAAGAAAAATTTAAGTGTTGCATGCGAAGGAATAACATTGTGAAAAATTTCCTAAGTACACTATCTAGTGCAAAGAGCTTTGAGTGCAAAATTGTTGAAGAACACAAGTGAATTGTAGTAAGTTTGAGCATCATAAAAATCCACAACACCCTGAAATGGCCCAAAATCCTCAAATTGAAGCACAAGGCAAGGTGACTCAAAGCTTGTTTGATTCCATGTGTGTGGCACCCATAGCCAATATTTTTCAATGATACCTCTTACGCTTCACCTGGAATACCATAGAAGTTGCAGTGGATCCACACGTGGGCCATGGAAAAGCAGAAAACTCACAGGGACCAGACCCAAATAATGGAAGAATGGGATAACATTTGTGATCCCACCCTCAAAACTAACCCTAAGAGTCTTAGAGAAGTAGCTTGCGAAAGAATGAAATTGGCCTCCAATGAACACCAGTTGGCGTACAAGCAATGGTTTTTCAGTCTCCCACAGTATATGGTTCCTTTTTTGCATTAATGCCCAGAGCTTGTTCATGAGGGCATTAAGCATTTCAGCCCAGATACCAACACCATTGAAGGCCAGGAACTGAGGGTTAACATTAGTGTGGAGACTATCATAAACATGCTATGCATCCCTGCAAGAGGCTCTAGGGCAGAAAAGATGGAGTCATTCACTCCAGAAAAAGGTAATGACTTCTAGAGAAATAGAGATTTCTCTTTGGATTTTTATAACAAAGAAGCCCAAAGACCTTAGGACAATTTGGAAAATCCACCACAAATTTCAGTTGTGCACAATTCTTTTAAATAGGATATGCAGGAGGCCTTCTTTATGATGGCTTTTGTTTGTGGCATGGACGAGGAAAATTTCGTTAAATAATTTTAACTAGGTCTAGGTTTTTAGTTGAGGAAGCAACATTCCTATTCTGGTAGGACTTTGTGGAATTCATTGTCCGGAAATGATGAGCCAAATCAAGGAATACATAACACAAGTTCAAGTTTCCTTCTCTCCTTGCTCATATGTTTTTACACCAGAACCCATACTTGTTTAAAAAAATATATGAAGTTAGCTATTTTTGATGAAAAGGGAGTAAGAAGGTCAGTTTCTGTATGGACTCCCCTCCTTTCTACAACATATGACTATTATGCATTCTCAGATTGTTTCTTGACTTCGATTCTGCAAGATTTTAGCAAAGATGGCAATCTTTATCGACTTTCTGTCGACCAAACAAGGTAGATGCATAGTTTCATTCCTAGATGCGACTGGTTTCTCGGAGAGGATTTCACATTCAGTAGGCTACGTGGCTTTATTGAGGAACCATTCTGGCTCCTATCATGCGTCAAAAATAGGGTGTTGGCCCTTGAGATGTTTTGGAAAGTGTCAGTTATTGACAATAACTTTTGTGGAGGGAAGAACAAGAAAGGGTTTTTCTATTGCCTACTAAGCTTCAAAACAATGGTTATGGCAAAGAAGCAGACACATAAGCTGCTAGAATCAAAGGTGGCTCATCTAGGGTTGGCGTTGGCTAGTGTTAAGTTTAATTTGTGAAAAATGACAATATAACCCCGACAATGACTTAGCAAACATAAATGTTTGGGTAACTCACAGCCCTCAACCTTATTGGGAAAAGCGGTGGAATCCCCTATCAGAATAGGATGACCTATTCATAGACCTAGTTCACATTCATACAGAGGATAGGAGGCTGACATGACTCAATTTTTATTTCCCTTTGGTGAAGTTTAATTAGAAGCACCAAATGGGGGCCACCCTTCACAATGAATTGGTCATGAAATGGCAGTGGAGTGAGGAAAATATTAGAGATTTATGGATTTACCATCAAGAGATCCAATACCCTGATGCCCCATTCCAAGACATAGACAAGGATGATAGATTTGATACTTTGTGGAACATAGCACATCACCAGAGCATAAGAGATGATGAGGATATTGACCTAGGGGAGGCTAAAAATGTATAGTGCAAGGAAAGGAAGGTGAAACAGCCGGCGTGAAACTAGACAGAAGCATTGAAGTAGCACAACAGCAAAACTTCTATGAGATGCTTGGTGAATATGTTGCATTTGAAAGGCCTCACAAACACATGGGCTGTGAAAAGGCCGAGGTAACTAACAACTTGTTGGAGGTCATGAGGTAGATAATTCCCCACTGTAAAAAGCAACACACAAATGCAACTTCTGGAGAGGGTTCACAGGAACCTACAATAAGCCAAGGATCAGAGTCCTCTACAGCTCAGGTATCTTTCTCTCCCCCTCTTCTTGATTCATAATCTTTTGTTTCTCTTGTTGTATCTATGTCTCCCATCACTTCAAGTTTCATCCTCTTTCTCTACTTTTGTTGCAATGGTTGCAGAGGTTTCTCCCAATTCTCCCAAGCAAGACAATTCACTTTTTCTCCCCTATGGGTTATTCCACCTATTATCGGAGCACAGTCTGCAACCACTTTTTCTACCCCTCTTTCTACTACTGTATCAACTCTGACCTAGTTTTCCCAACAAATAGAGTCTGATGTACCTCTGATACCGCCACTGCTCCCCATGAGTCCTTCCACCACTTCACAGACTGGGCCTTGGTATAATATTCCCCCATTCTCCCCACTAATGCTCTCTCTTTCGAAGAAGAAATTAGTCGAGACCACTAATCTCTCATTCCCTTTTGTTGTTCCTCCTGGTGCACCCTTCGCTGGTGAGCTGATTAGATCACCAACATAATTTATGGTGGAGGGCGACAAAACAAGAACAGTGTGAGCTCTTAGGCTCTAGAAGTAAAGGGACAAAGATGTTAAAAATTCGGCAGATCCACAGGTGCAGACCCTCTTCAATGAGGCTCAATAGTCGTTGCATTTTGCAACCATGCATCTAAACATCATCAAACCATAGGGGGAGATGTGACTCGAAGATTACACCATCCATGCTATGGGAAGCAATCTGCACGCGACCTGACTGCAAGATAAAGTTGAACTCATGGAAGAGACCAAACATGTGGTGACTACCGACCTTTTGAAGTTCGGTTGCTAATTGAACAAGGAAGATGAACTAAAAAACATCAAGGAGAGGATAGAGTTCCTATTAAAGAAGGACAAGGCAAGGGACGCTGAATTTGTACACTTGTCTCAACAAGCGCAGGAGGAATAGGCTAGACTCCAAGGGGAACTTGCAAAGTTCCAGTCCATGGATCCCAACTTGGTCGTTGAGCTGCAACATAAAAACTAGGAATTATAGGACTGATTGGCATGGGTAGAGGAGGAGATGCAACAAAAGAATGAAGAGTTTCAACATCAATGCACTCAATTCAAGCAAAGAATGCAGTAGAAGGACATAGACTTCCAGGGCCAACAAGCTCAATTCGAGAAGGAAATCCCAGAGGTTAGGCTCTCCCTAGAAAGGGAATATGCAATTAGAAGCCAGGTTGCAGAAAATGGCTTTCTGAATTAAGAACCCTATAGGAACAACTCTCAATTGTAGACAAAAGGATTGCAAAACTAACGTAGGATGTTTGGTCGAAGGATACAAAAATTGATCTTTTGCCCAGTCAGACCTCTTCTAGTAGCCCAACAACTGTATGTTTCATACTGGGAAAAGGTCAAGGCTTTTTGTCTAACTCTCTAGCCAATGCTTCAGTTCATGGTGAAGGCAACAAATTTGAGCAAGGAGGCTCACGAAACAATTGAGCGATTCCCACAGTTCATTGCAAAGAGGGTTCCCAAGGCAGAAAAGTTGCTAGATAAGTTGTACACGATGCCAAATGAGGACTTAGTAAGTGTGGGGATTGGAGACCGGAGGTCAACTACTAGGAAAGCAAAGGAATTCATTTGATGTAATGCGGCCATCCTCCATGACATAAATTTCTTAGCAATATTGAGTCAAACCATGAACAATATGTGGATGAAGTTCTCCCAGCTAACTCAAATGGGTTTTCCTTCACCTTTCCTTTCTGATTATTCAGTGGCCACAATGGAGCACATTGCAACAAAGATTAGGGAGAAGCAATAGGATTTATCCACTTTCTAGAATTTCAGTCAACCCCTTACTATTGCAGATATTGAAGGTGTTACTCATCAGATAACACAACTACTTGTTTAGCTTGAGTCTGGGAATGGGATATCGATGGAGCTGCCCTTTAAGGAAGTAATCGATCTGCACGAAGTGCAAGTGGATCTGCGCACCATATCGACACCATCCAAGGTGAACTGGCTTCCTTTGCAGACTGCACTCTCAAAGCTCTTACTCCATTTCCCATTGAATAAGGCTCTGGTCTTCGAACTAGAAATTTTTGGGTTCCTCGTTCCACTAGTGAAACGCCCCTGGTAGTCGCCAAAAGTTGTGGATATAAAATCCCTTGAGCTCCCTTTGGGTTGATTATATTTTGCTAAGTTCGGCCTGTGCCCTATGTATTTGAATATCTTTGGGCCCCTTTCTGAAGAGCCCTGCCCTATCTCCACGTGTTCGCTGCATGCTCCCCATAAGGAATTCCTCCTTCGCTTCTCTTCCAAGCCCCGCCATGCTTCCACATGTTAGCAGTGCAAGCATTTGTGAGCCTACTCTCCTTTGCTTCTCTATCGAGCTCTGCCCATGTACCACATAGCATCATTCCACGTACACTTTTTGTCAGACCCCACAACCAGCATTGGTAACAAATACTTCTCCATGTGTCTTCTCTGTAGGGGTTTTCATCGCAAGGAAAGAAGAATCAACAACAAGCTCCACCATATTGCCACATGTCCTAACCGACTTTGTGGTTGAGTGACACATGTTTGCATGAAATTCTGCTACTTCTACATTGGGACCACAACCATCATTTGCAGGGGATGCATCTAGCTCAAAGGTGGCTACACTCTATGTATCATGATCTTTTCTGTTGCAACGACCTTGGTAAATAATTGCTATAGACATCATTGCTCGTGCTGAAGGAATCTTTTCTGTTACTAGCTTTCAAGCGATGGGATGTTTCTTTATAAATACTGCTTCTTCTTTTCGAAAATGAGTTTAGAACTTACACAGAAAAATATTGGAAAGACACTAGGCCTTTTATATTGTTTGTTTTTACTATTGTATTAAGATTCACAGACTATGCCACTGTTGTTCAGACTTTTTGTTTCTTAGCTATTTGACAAAACATTATACTGTGCCATTATTGTATTGAGTAATTTATTTGTAGAAATTCTATGAGTTCAATATAAGTTTGTTGATTTAGACCATGTCTTGGAATCTTCTTTTTAGTAAATGTGTATGAGAGTTATTTTCTATTATTTAATAGATTATTTGGGTTTTCATCTATGATCTTTGTTATTATGGGACATGTAGATTGTTGAACGGGCCCTTAAATCCCATCTGAAAGGGAGATTTACCGTGCCCACACCTACATCTTGGTGCACCACCTTAGATTAGATCTTTATTTTTTATAGCTGCTTCCTTTTCCCATTCCAAACCCCCTAACTATAGAAGGAGCCGACTTCTTTAAAAACCTGGAGGTCACTCAGTTTAGCGCAATTGGTCCCCCCATTAATTGAGTTTCCCATAAGGTTGTTACTTGTCAATTTTAGGCATCAACAAAACCCATACCTAAACCATACCCACACACCTACTCAGGTCAAATATGAAAGACCTAGTAACTTAGTTAAACATATTAAGAAATATGTATGTTTTTGTTATTAACTTGTTAGGTTGTATATATATATAATTTTTATATGATTTTGTATGGACAAACCCAATCCAATACTAGGATTGGTAACTTAGTAAAAATAGCAAACAAGATGTCATGAGGGTGCAAGACCTTCCAAATTTTGCTCTCCTTTGGGGAAGCTTGACAGATGTTTCAAACAAAAATCTCCCAAGGTTCTAATCCCTCCATATCTTGTAGGATTCATTTAATATCCAGGGAAATACCTTGTACTTTGAGATATTTCAACCCCATACCCTTTAATTTTTTAGGAAGACAACATCAATTCCACTTTACAACATGCTTTTTTTATCGTCCTTCCCATCAAACCACAAAAAGGATCTAACCATTTTAAAAAAAATTCTACCTGAGAACTACCAAAAATCCAACTTGAACAACACCTTCCAGCACACCTAGACTCTTCCAAAAAGGGATAATAAATACCCCTACCACTTAATGGTTTTTTTTTAAATTTTACAATACATCTAGTCCAACATATCTTTCAGAAAGGTCACAACAAAAGGAATACCTAAACATCTAGTTGTTATGTTAGGCTCCCCTAGTTCCAACCAAACTTCTTGAACCATTTAGGTGGGTTTGAACTCCAACTGAGAACAACAAATTTATTGGAAGATAGTTTGGAGCTCGAGGCCAAACAATAGATATTGAGCCTTCTGAGAAAATTGTTAAAATTATTTTCTTCAAACATAGGAAACAAAGTTGTGTTATCAACAAATTGGATACTTAGCAACACATTATTATCAAGAAAAATAAGACCCTTAATAGGAGGACCATGTCAATGCTTTTAAAAATGTAATGCAATGCCTCAAAAGCAATCACAAAGAGGGTGACAAGAAGATGACACCCCTACGACTACCTAATGGATCTCTGCAACAAAAACAACTTAGTTCATTTACTACTAATTTCCACCTAAGTTGAAGCATCCTTAAAGAGATCTCCCACCTTCCTATAGAATTTGTCAAGAAACCAATTACTTTTTGCACCGTCAAAATAAAAAGCATCAATCCTATCATAAGCTTTTTCAAAGTCTTGAAGGACCATACACATATTATGACAATATTTCCTAGCCCAATCCAAACCTTCCCAGGTGTGAATAAGATTCTCCAAACTATATCTTCCTTTGATGAATCCTATCTAAATGGGGAAAATTATCTTAGGGAAAAATTATTAGTCTAATAGCCAATGCTTTAGCTATAATCTTGTATGACTCATCAGAAGGGTAGTCAACCTCCAATTTTTATCAATCATTTATCCCCTTATTTGGGTAACATATTAATCGCTTCTCTATTAATTTCACTCCCAAGAGACAATTCCTTAATAGCTTCCTCATAGACTTGTAAATATCAAGTACAAACCATTCCACATTCTTTTTGTAAACATCAATGGGCAGTCCATCCCATCCTAGTGATTTACCATCTTGAAATATTTTACAACTGTACAAATTTCATCTATAGAAAAATCCTTTAGCAAGTTCAAAAGCATCATCCATGCTAATTTTATTTGGGATAGCTTTCCTACATACTTCTCTAGCCTCCAAATTAATGTCGTTTACAAATTAGACAAGAGAAGATCCATATTTATCAAGGATGTTCCCATTCATTTCTATTGGTCCTATTTTTCCCTAATAAATCTACTTCTCAACATATTAAAAAAACATTTAGAACCTTTTTCCCCTCCTTTTATCCAACTGATATTTTCCCTCAGCTTGGCAACTTGGGCAATGTAGCTTTGATGACATTTTCATCTATGCTTAACCTCAACCAATCTATTTTGAAGCTCAGTATCATACAAATTTCTTTGCAAAGCCTCTTCACACTGAGTCAACTTTTCTCCAAATTCAATGACAACTTTCCTCCCATCAAGGGCCTTCTTCTTACTAATGGTACTAAGAAATATTTTCCAACTATTGGTAAGATTATTCTAGAAAGAGATAGCAAACTTAGAAGGGAAAATACATTCATTGATATATCTTATTGTTTGAATACCATTAGAACAATATTTATTAACAAGTAAAGAAACATTCAACTTATTTAGGCCATTCTTGAATCTTTTGAAATCATTAGTAGTCCCATTAAACATGATTAATATCTCAAAAAGATGGTGATCAAACATGGTTAATGGGATGAACTTCACACAGTTACTACCCTCTTCATTAAATATCTAAAAATAATGCTTATTCAAATGAAATGTCAAACCTAGAAGAGACTCTTTTTTTCCCTTTTTGGTTGTTGCACCAAGTAAACCAAATACTCTTGCCGTCTTTTTAACTTTTTTTTTTAAGGGGGTCAATCAAATTGAGAAGTATTTTGAATTTTGACTAGAAGAAAATTTTATCACCCTTCAAAAAAAATACAATACCGCCAACCTTGTCTTCTCTGTGCTCAAGCATATTATAGTCCCCCCAATAATCCATGAAACTCTTGGTAGGTTAGAAGTAATCCATATCTAGAGCCCACACCTTTCCCTACAGTCAGTGAAGGAATGCATGGATGCAATACCAAATTTTACCTCATTCTTTTCAATAATTACCCAAAAAAGTCCATTCCAAGGAGATCAACCAAAGTCTTTACTATGAGGGGAAAGATTATTACTAATTATAATAACCCCACCCTTTCCTTTATCATGGTTAGAGTGGAAAAAATAAGCATCATTCCTTGCAAACCTCAGACAACATGCCATATTAAACCTAATAGTTTTAACTTTATGGAAAAAGGCAATCAAGATTCCTTTAGAATTACATAGAGCTCTCCAAACATACCTTCTATCAAGAGCTTCAAGGACCTGAAATTCCAACTTATGCTTTAGATTTCCATTTAATGGGGACAGTGGGAAGAGGGATTTGGTCCTTTGTAGAGCCTCTCAAAATATCTTGGCATCTTTTCTACTTTTCCACTTTTCCCTTTTTCCCAAGTTTAGAGTTACCACAAGGTGACTCAAAAGTTTTTCTTTTCTTAAAATTGTCAATAATTTCAGTGAAGACAATCCCACCTTTCTTTTTCTCTTCAGACTCAATTTGTTACACCCCATTCCATAGTTACCAAATTACTTTCACCTTCATGAGTAAATATGATGATAAATGTAAATTGTGACCTTAATATGTTTAATAGGCGAATGAAATATTTAAATATGTATCAAGATGTTATTGCTTTTGAAGGAATGATTATATATACTGATGGAAAATGCGATGAATGAATATGTATTGCAATGTGAATACTTTAATGCTTTGATGATGCAAATGAATTTCATGTGAACGACTAACTACCTTTGTGATGCACTAAGTTGGATGCATGAAATGAATCAAGCCTCCGGAAGAGAGGGGGAGTATCACTAAGGAGAAGGACTTGGTTTGGTAATCGTAATATTCCTATTTGAGCTATCACACACTCACACCCTAGTTTGGTTAAGACGAGTCAAGTTAGTATGAGATTCACTAATTAAACCCTTAGTCATAACATTTGGGGATGATTGAAATATTTGAGTTAATATCTTTGATTTCTTTTGAACGTTTCTCCGATTTGAGTCTTGATGTCGAATACCTTTGATGTGTTTTATCTAAATGTTATGAGTGAATGTTCATGTGTAATTCTTGTATACATCAATCACTGTGTATGTAAATACGTATATATATGCATAGGTGTGAATATGAGTGTAAGGTAAAAATATAAATGTATTTATAAGCACCAGTATTTTTGTGTACATATAGAAGTAATACTTGTATCTGACACTAATAGTACTTGAATATATATATATATATATATATATATATATATATATATATATATATATTAATACATTAAAACATGTATATAGGAGGATATAAATATACATTATCTTATCTATGTAAAGTCGATAATAAGATAAGATAAGATACGTATATATATCATGTTGATATATATATATATCTTTTGTAAACTATAGTATATGGATAATAATATACACATATTTAAATATAGTTATTTCTTGGCAAATTTTAACATGTTGGAAGCAAGGATATAACTATTTTAAGACATCAAAACCACCATAGCATTAGCCATGCTGGAAAAGGAATAGTATAAGCTTTTTAAACAACAAACTAAAGCCTAAAGGTGTTGCACATAAAGTGCTTGAGAGGAGGTTTAATATGCATAGCATTTAAGAGGTATGCAAGTGAATAATATCACGTGGAGTAAAGCATACAGGAACCCACACACAACAAAGAGAGGTATATATAGTGATTGCAATTAAAGAAGTGAAAGTGCTACCATGTGTGAAACAATGGCTATAGTTTAATATACAGTGCATAAAGCATGAGGAAAGTAATTCAAAGACTTATACGTTGCGCACAAGTGAAGGAAATACTGTTTAAACATTGCAAGTTGAAATGAATGCAGATTTAACATTGTTGACTAAATCTTTACTGTGCATAAATAAGGGCGCTAAAGGTATGAAGGTGGTGCTAAAATATGTAGTATTTGGAAACCAATAGAAGTCTAAAACCAACACCATTTCTTGGTAAAGCCATAAGATAAGCATAAAACTTAGTCAATGCAAAGATGGAAAAAATATGTGAGGGTAGTCGACATGCAAATCAAATTGGAAACTTGTAGAAAGGCATCATTGTCCCTTGACTTAGTAAAAGAGTCATGTTGTCTCATGAATTAAGTTGACTCAACCATTGGAAATGTGAGGATGTCATGTGTTGCAATCTGAGAGTTTAAATCAGTTGAGTTGTTGCATGAGGGTAGGAAGGTGGTAGAATTGTTAGCTTGTTTGTAGTCCTTTGGATGCTCAAATTTTAGTATATATAGAGGTGCTCTCTCTACCATTTGTTACACTTTTCTTTCTGATTACTTTGTTGTTATTATGTTGTATTTTTGGTGCAAGTGAATTTAGAGAGCTTGAGAGGTAGTGAGTTTCTTTGTTATTTTGTAATTGTTGAGAGAATTGGTAAGAGGTTAGAAGTGGAAGTTAGGTTGAATTTAGAGGAAGTAGTGAATGGGCTTGTGGAGTTGAGCTAGGAAGAAAGTAATATCAGTTGGATCTTTTATGCATGCATGTTTATTTCTACTCCTTTGTTATTCTATGATTAAATGGTTAGACCGATGGATGATTTAGGAT